>JBAMAX010001837.1:0-167515 GCA_037043745.1 Chymomyza amoena | reverse complement strand
ATATCGTAACCAGATTTGGCGTTTGGAAATTTTTTAGACCACTTAAGCAATGTGCCAAATTTGAACAAAATCGGTTGACTATATCATATAGCTCCCATAGGTCCAATCTTCCAAAAAATCGATTTTTTAACAAAATTTGTTGTGTTTCGTTTGTTTGTTAAGATATTGAGACCAAATTTGACATTCGTGAGTATTTTATAGTTCCTAAGCACTGTACTAAATTTAATCCAAATCGTTTGACTAGATCGTATAGCTCCCATAGGACCAATCGGTCCAAAAACACGTTTTTTATAAAAAATTCGATGTGTTTTGTTTGTTTGTAAAGATATTTGAAATAAATTTGGCATTCATATCTTTTTTAAGGTATTTAAGCACTGTGTCAAATTTTATTGAAATCGGTTGACTATATCATATAGCTCCCATAGGAACGATCGGTCAAAAAAAAAAATTTTTTTTTTAAATTCTTCTGTTTTTGGTTTTTTTGTGAAGAAATCGGACTTTATCACAAGCTAGTGGTACAGGGTATCCTAAAGTCGTTCGCGCCCGACTTTACGTCCGCCATTTTTTATATACTGAAAAAGAATATTTCATTAAATTTTTATAAAAAACTAGTGGGCCCGGCCGACTTTGTCTTGCCCAAACTTTTTGAATAGTCTTAAAGTGTATAAACATCGTAAGATTCTCTAGTTAGCTTATCTGGACAATCATTATATTTTTGGATTAGTTGAATTTCACGACTCTCTAAAAAGCCGTATGGACGACCTTAAGTATTCTTAAGAGAGCTCGCATCTCTAATAAATTCATGCCCCACAGAAACTACATTTCAACCCCTTTGCGACTACGCTTCTGTCTGCACTTAATGTCCAATTCCCGGTTTTGAACAATTTTCTACTATGCTATATTCACGATATTCACAAAAATGCGTATATCTCACGAACCAATGCACACAATCACATCGCAATAGGCTTAAAACCTCCTTCAACGCGTTCTTGAGAACACCCGTAACACGTCAAACATTAACATTAGTTAATCTGGCAACGTACACAATGTCAATAATCTGCTCCTCATCCGAAGTCGAGTGTCCAAGAATTGTGCGGGAATTTCGTTTTGAGTAATTTTTTGAAAATACGCCAAAGAAATTTTAGAAGATATTGTTCAATATTTCCGGGTACATTTGCTTCAGTTCGATCTTCAAACTCATTGGAAACGAAGGAGAAAATACGGCTTCAAAAAGGTATATTGCAGGAGATAATATTTATCATAAACAAAGAATGGGAATGATCAAGAAATTAATCAATTTATTATTAATAGTAATATAATTGTCAAAAAATCATTTTATTTTAAAATTGTCTCCGTTTTAATGAAATATGACCCCGAAACCGGGAAACAACCCCTAAACCATCTTCACTGAATTTACCAAAAATCCAAATATGTATATCAATATAATATAACATACAGATTTTGGTAAAAATTAGTGTAGAGTATTTCCAATTTCGTAGCTCACCGCGCGACTGATTCATATTTTTTATCATCTAGTCAGCGCTAAACTTGACTTTTGTTTGCGCTTTGTAGCGATATTCGTGGGGTCTATCCATGCACACCTTGAGCACGTGCCGAAAGCAGTTGGCAATTTGTTTGTGCATGACATGGATTTCTTCACGGGTGTTGGAGCGGATAGTGGGGGAGAAGCTGAGTGCAGCTGCATCGCATCCGTTGGATAGCTGCAACTTCATTATGCCAGTCATTCGCATAGTTTGTCAACTGTTGCAACCAAAGTTGGTTTTGTTATTTTTAATGCATTTTCCACATTTGTTTGGTAAAGTCTGACGACTACCTGGCTTTGACTACCTACCTGTTGGATATCTCGTTGTTGTTGTTGTGGCTTGTTTTAATTGTGGAACCCTTTCTCATGCCAATGAGCCATGACAATTTAGTATTTAAGTGTGTGAGTGTGCTTCTCGTCCTCTTTGCTTTGTTCTTTATATTTATAGCTCATGCACAATTTGATTACTTATTGTTTCCGGTAGTCGACAAGTTCTCGATTCCCACCCGCAACTAATAATCTACCAAAAGGGCTGGATTATTTATAGTTGCATTTGTGTATTTTTAACGAGAGGAAAAACTCGAAGCTTACATTCCCTTACACTTGGTGAAATTTCAATTCGATCAAAATACATCGCTGAGACTGCAGCTGTCAGGCGAGATTCGAAGTTCATTTATAAAGCTTAAAATAAATTCTAAGTATTGTAAAGAAAGCTTCGGAAACTTTTGAAATAAATGAATGAAAGCGAAATTTTCGTAACATCTCTCTTTTTGAGACCCAATGGAAAGCTATAGTATGTAGTACATTCAAAATTAACTATCGACAACTTTATCGATAACATACATTATTCCATCGCTCGAAAGAAACCAGCTCTACGAAGAAAAAGGCTAAGAGAGGAGTTACCACAGTGGCAGGAAGGCTAGTCTAACTTAAGGAAGATATCTGGATTACAAAAAGACTATAAGAGAGTGGATTATTGGAAATGAAATCGGAATTTTTAAAACATCTTACTTTTTGAGACCCAATTAAAAGCTATAGTATGTACATTCAAAATTAACTATCGACATTTTGATCGATAGCTTACATTATGATGAAGCATAGGCTTATCAGGATAAAGAGATAAAATCTGTTATTTAACGGAGACTCAAATAGAAATCCCTGGTATGTCTATAAAATATGGATACCAAGCTATCTAAAATTACAAACATTTTAAGAGAAGAAAACAAATCAGACCTGGTCACTCTTACAATAGCCAGGGATGGACATGCAAAAGCTAAATATGAAAGCTAGACTTTTTGAATATAGGTGCAAAGTCAAGGCTCCAATTGGCACAAGAAATTCCTAGCTTTCTGATGGAAATTGCAAGTCAGATCAGGTCAAACTTACAATAGCCAGGAATGGACATGTCAAAGCCACATATGAGATAAGACTTTATTTAAAGTTTATATTAGGTGACATTGCTTTAATCGAGCCCAAAAAATTTCAACTCTTTTGTGGGAAAATGCAAATCGGAGCTGGTCACACTTATATTTGCCAGATGTATATGTAAAAGCCAAACATAAAAGCTAGACATTGGTTAAAGTTTATATTGAGCGCCAAGTAGGGACATTGGTAGGCTAATAAAATTGGAACCTCTTATGGAAATAGCAAATCAGATCTGGTCACACTTTTAATTGCGCGGCACTTAAAATTAAAGGGAAATACTTTAATTTACAAGCCAAACGTGATTGCTTGCATTTTTTTGAGACTTGAAATGTTTCCTTCGAAATTCGGAACGCACCCCGTTCTTAACTAGGATAAATTTACAACAACCTGTTTTTTTTTTCGGAACTATGCCATATATCTGATTCCGATAAAAGTACGAGTATTTCTTTACGTAAGACAGCTTTATAATTGGGTGCTTTCAATGCTCAAATTTTCGGGTTAATTTGCCGCTCTATGAAATTCATCGCAGAGATAAAGTATCTGCCATGCCCTTTTTTATTCGCCATTTTTACATTTCAAAAGTTAAAATTAAAAAAACGTATCTTATATGATTTATTCTAAAACTAATGGTGCACAAAATTAAAAACTTTAAAATTTTCATAAAGAAAATTTCCGTTACACTTTCTTATATTCGACATTTCATTATTCGTGCCCTGGAGCGAGTCATCTTGTTACATATTTTATACCAAAGTAAACACTGCCTCTGGAAAGATATACAAAGGAAATGAGTTCAATTTTATGACGTTTTGATTGCCCTGTCCACTTTCGAGGCACGCCCCGATCAGCCACTGCCGCTGACTGATTGCCTTCGTGCGTCCGTCCGCGGTTTGTCTGAAGTCGTCAAAGCGTGAATCACGCATCGAATTCTCAATAATTGGCTGATATTACTTAAAAAAACTTTTGCATAAGTGCGCAATCGCTTAGCATTGTATTTTCTATAAATATAAATAAAAAAATAAAATGTAATCAGAAAAAATAATAAGTTTAAATTGTTGTTGTTGGTATATAGGGTCTGTTGCGTTTTGTAGTTGAATACACTGGGTTTCCTCATGCTAATTTTTGAGCTGTTGCTTTTAATCAATATGAGTTTAGTAGTATAGCTCACACAAATGATACACTGAGAGAAAATAAAAATGGAAAATGTTTAAAAGCTTTAGGATTTTGTAAAGCGCAAGGAGAAGTATAAACAAATAAATTGGAATATAGGAATAAAGAAACAATTATTGCGACTTGATGGTCGCATTTTATAAGAAAAACTTAAAATGCTTGCTTGACTAAAGTAGAGCTTATTTTTTAAAACTCATTCTTAATAATAGTTTGAAAATAGCGGGCGCTTTTTATATTGCTTCCAATTTCTTTGTAAGAGTCAGAAGAACGTCTTATGCTTCAGTTTTTCTTGCACTTAAGGTTTGTGGAAAAAATACAGTCACCAATATTAGCACGAAGACTTATGTTTTATTTTTCTTAACTAGCCATAACAAGCTTTTATCGAGCTATGGCCGGACGTACAACGTTTGTTCAGGCACCTCTGCTTCGTTTTTGCTTTCTCCGCTCTATGCTTTTTAATAGTAGCTAGTGGCGTTACTACTTGGTCCTTCCAAAAAAGGTACGGTATCCCTTCTTATACAGAATCAGATATTGATATATCAGAATACTGTGCTTCTTCTGGCTAGAGTTGTCCTACTTCTTTGGTCTACTGTAGCCAAAGAAGCAACGATTGTTAAGAGTAATTCCACCCTCGATCTCTGTTGTTGTTCTCTATGACGACCTTGGTGGCCTATTCTCGACAACATCAAAACACTAGACACAAAAGTAAATTTTACCTTGATGCTACCAATGATATCCATATTATTCGCATACACAACATCACCACTAGGGACTAATCCGTTCCATTCCCATGTGACAGGATCTGTCCCATACCAGGGCTGGGTAGTCACAGAGAATAGGTCTGGTGGTTTCATCGTCTTCTAGACAGAGCCTGCACTCTGAAGAGTACGATAGGCCAATTTTCTGTAGATGGTATCTAACATTGTGGTGGCCAGATAGAGTAGGTCCGCTCTGCCAAGACCTTTTGTCTTGATCGCATCCAGAGGTTTTACAAGCACTTTTGCTTGACGAAGCCCCGGAAGAGAGAACCAGTATCTCCTATGCTCTCCGGTGGCGCATTTGTTTATCATGGTTTTGATTGCGAACCAACCAATGCCACAAAACGGCGCAGGAGATGTGGTCAGGGTGGAGGCACCCTGTCGTGCTAGATCGTCAAAGGTTACCATCCACTCCCGAATGTCCAGGCACCCAACATAGCACGACTTTGTTCCGGACGGACAGGCTTTGGAGTTAGTGGTGGCATTCTTTAACCATCCTGACTATCTGCAAAAATGCGTGTTTGCTCCCCTAGTTCCCTTGAGAAGGATTTTACAAAACTTAAATATCGACAGACACTTTTTGTATCATCCAGTTAAAATCACTTGAGAATTGGGGAATTTTTATGCGTAATACCAAATTTACACAATTTTTCTAGAAGCTTAAAGCCATTTAAATACCAACCGGCTTGTAAAAAAAGTACAGTCAACAGCAAGAAGACTTATGTTGACTTGAATGTAAAAGCATCGTTAGGGGGTTACTATGATTTATGAACCTATCATAGTATCGGCTAAAAAGACGATCTGGTCCTCCACGTTACTCAGATTGAAGTTGACTGACGTACCAACATTCCAGAATCTAGAAATAAGGTGATGTAGCTTATTCTGTATGATTTAGCAGCTACGTTGGTTTGACTAGCTGAAATACTTACTGCATATCCCAGGTAGGTGATATGATGATCTGCTGATAGACCAAAGGTTTGTAATGAAAGAACTATAAAAATTCAATAAGCTGCATTCTGGCTATGAGGCTACAGGGTATATAAAAGTCAACATGGTATACTTTATTGACTTGCTGTGTCCACTTTTCAGGAACTCATTGGTAAGTTTAGAAAACTTAACTTTGGTGTTTAACATCTTTAGAAATTTTCTAAGTGAAAATTTTTTAATTTGTGCATTAAAAAATCGGATTAATACTTAAAGATTTTTTTTATTTTTTGTTTTTGTAACCCCATTATAGACCAGCTGTTTATGCACAGTGTACACCTATACACATAAACAAAGTAATAACAAACTTTCTGACTGTGCGACATGCTCGACTGGTTTTCGCAATTGACCCACTGCGTCGACTTTGCCGACTTTGACGCACAGTTCGAGCGGTTTAACTTTCCACACAATTGACGGCGGCCAGTCGTCAAATCCAAACTCTCTCACATACCTTTGCGAATTGTAACCGTATATATGTATATATTATATACTAAAGTCTCTTTGTGTTTGTGATATTATTGTTATTGTTGTTATTATTATTGCTGGCATCGTTTATGTGCTGTGGAGGTCGTTCTCGGCTGTTATGCTTTTCATCAGCCACACCGCCAGCATCGGTCATTGGACCGTAGCTGTTGCGCAGACGCCGCCGTTGCCATTGCTGCTGCTGTTGACGCCGACGCCCCCTGGGGCGTGCCATGCGACACACTGTATTTTGTTTGTGTTTACTATATTGTTGACTAAATGCAAGGCATGGTGCAGCTGCATCCAATAAACGAGGGCAGTTTGATAAGTCTGTGATTTGAGATTTGAGAGCATAAGCTCTAAAATACTTATCATGACCTCGTGTAGCGATGGGGCGGAATCATTTCATCTAGCTGATTACCTGAGCGTTTTAACTTAAAAAAAAAAAAGTGTTTTTTATCTGTATGTTTGTGATGCTTGTCATTTTATACCAATTTCTGCGTTCGTGCTCCAGTAGCACTTTACTTTTAACTTTCTTCATTTATAATTTAGAATACAGAATCTGGTGAGCCGTTGACATTTTCCAAAGAACATTCCGCCGCAATATTTGTGGCAAATATTTATAAAAATAGTCAACCTTTTCTATAATGATTTAATATATAAATATTTACGTTAAATTAAATCGATCTTTTTCGCTAAATCAAATATCAGTGAAATCGGCCTTAAGACTAAGAGAATCTTCGGATCTAGTCATAAGCTCTAGAGGACACTCGACTGTTCTGCGCAAATTCCTAGAACCACTGACTTTTCTAACTCAATGGAGTAATTCTTACACAAACCGTTCAGTGTAAGTTTCCCATCTCATGAAGATTGGGAGAATGGTATACCAGACTGCAATAACAAGATTAACATTCATACGGACAGATCTAAACTCAATGATCAAGTGGGAGGGGTTGTCTCTTCGGAATCGTTGAACATTAACGAATCCTTCCAGAAGTCATAGCTATAATGGAAAATATTCTCATAATTAAGTATCGTGTTTTACCCGAAAGGGAAATTCAGATCTGTTCTGCCAGGCGGGCTGCTTTAAAAGCACTACAGTCTGTAAGGCTCACATCCAAAACAGTAATAGAATGTTACGAGCTTTTACGAGATGCTACTAAATACTTCACCATAAATCTGCTTTAGGTACCAGGCCACCGAAATATCGTTGGCAATTGCAAGGCAGATGAACTAGCTAGACGGGATACAACGGTACCACTTCAGCCGGATAAGGCGTTGGTATCTATAGCACTAGCAACATGTAAATTGTTAATAGATAGAAGTATCATTAATGATGCAAACAATAGATGGGAGCAAACCAGTAACTGTCTTATTAGTAGGAAAACCTGACCGCAATGGAGCTAGGAACCCAGCAACTTTTAAAACTCAGCAGACTAGGCTTAAGCGCCACGATAGGGGCTCAAGTGGCATCACAACGGGCGTTTCATAGTCCTAGGTGTGTCGAAATGGCAACCACTTCTATCTACTTACCTTTCCGTTAAAATTCCTACTGTCTTAGCCACCTTAGGCGTTATGATTTCCGATATTGCCATATTATTGCAGTTGTTTTATAGACGATTACTAGTGGGACACCTGAATATTTGGCGTACCTCGTAATGCCACGATTACAACAGAATTTTTTCTTGAGTGCGGAATGCAGTTCGTGATTGTTAAAATTGATTGTCACCATAGCATTTGTCTAGTCATTCCTTTGTTTCGGTAATGGGTTTACTACGCTTGAAGAGCACACGAAATGTACACTTTTCCATTTTCCCCATAAGTATACGACTATTAGTCTATGTACGGATGTTAGTTGATATTAGTTAGAAATCAAATTATCAAAGTCGCTTATTTATTAAACTACTCTCGCGCATTCGTATACATGCAAATAGCAAACTGCATTATCGGCCAAGGAAGTGTTTGTCGGTGGCGACGTCGTCGAAGTCTTCTTGATAAAGTTTCATCTTTATGGCTTTACATTGGACGCTTCGTCATTTCTTTTGCGTCATTTACAATTCCTTATAAAATTTGTTTGATAAAGTCATTGCATTTGGTTGCATGGTGTCTATAGGAAGTAACATTTTAAACTACGTTCTCGATATGCTGGCTAATGGTGTTAACCCCCCAGCTCACGTACCATATTTGAAATAGAACATGTTTGCAATTATCAGCGTCAATCATTTCATCCGCTAGTTTTGCCAACATCATCATATCAAAAAATTTGTAGAGCTTTTGGTACCCCACATTTTGGATTATCACCTAAAACGACTCCCCCTCATGGCAACGTTTTGCTAATTGATAACCCCCAAAGTGAACTAGCTGAGCTTTTTAACAATATGTATATTGAAGCTGCAAATTCACAAATCGGTTTAGTTTACTTTTGATGTTGTGTTTGGACAGGTGCTGTGCTTAATTTTGAAAAAATAAAAATAAAAATTGTTTTTAGTGATTTTCAAGGCTGCAAATTAAAAGCGAACGGGCTCCATCCGGTGCTTATTCCATAGGTGTGTGAAGCTTATTCTTTCAAAGTTAGAAAAATTGAATAAGTGAACTTTGAATCTTAATTCTTACTCGAATCCATTGAGGTATATTTTTTGTTAAGCCCTGAATTTAACATCAAGTTGGTGAAAAATTTTATGTGCGTACCAAAGATCCCAACAAGTACATTTTTAAATTATTAGAAAGACATTAAAAAAGAACTGGGCGCGTAAAATCAATATTATCTTATGGGTTAGTTTGTCAGTTTCATGCAACATAAATGACTTTGCTGACTTAGATCTATTACGACACTACAGGTGCAAGGGCCCTCTGGTGGTGTTCACAGGATTTCGAAAAGATTTTGTTAAATCGAAAGAAAATTCGTTTTCCTGCAGGCACTTTAGAATTCTTACTTAGATAAACGCTTTGCAAAATAGTGGAGATGCATATATTATTATAGGCCTGAAATCAAACGAGCAGGAGCCGGAGCCCCCTATTGAAAAAAGTTAATGCTGCCATGAATCCTGTGCCGTATGGTACAAAGGGTATATTAAGTTTGTGCAAGCCGAAATGTATGTAACATATAGAAGGAGTCGTCGGAGACACCCCAAAGTCGGTTGACTATAGCTCCCATAGGACCGAACGGCCAAAAAAAACTTTTTTTTACAAAATTCGCTATATTTATATTTATTATTTATATCAGAAGTTTTTTTTAGAGTAACCAAATTTGAATAAAATCGGTTGACTATAACATATAGCTCCCATAGGTCCGATTTTCCAAAAAATCGATTTTTGAACCAAATTTGTTGTGTTTTGTTTATTTGTTAAGATATTGGAATTAAATTTGGCCCTTGTAAGTTTTTTATAGCATTGTACCAAATATTATTAAAATCAGTTGACTATATCATATAGCTCCCATAGGAGGAATCGATCCAAAAAACGTTTTTTATACAAAATTCGTAGTGTTTTGTCTGTTTGTAAAGATATTTGAACACAGAAAACCAATTCGATTCAATTTCGATGCAATTGCAATTCTTGGTGCCACAGAGATGGCTAACAACGTTTTTAAAACCGCTCATAGTCATGTATGTGCACCAAGAATTGGAATTGAAATCGAATTGGTTTTCTGTGGCACCCCTGTAAATTTGGCATTCAGATCATTTTTAAGATATTAAAGCACTTTGTCAAATTTGAGCGAAATCGGTTGACTATATCATATGGCTGCCATTGGAACGATCGGTCAAATAATAAAAATGTTGCCTAAAAATTTTCTGTTTTTGGTTTCTTATGAAGAAACCGGATTTTATTGCAAGCTAGTGGTACAGGGTATCCCAAAGTCGTCCGCACCCGTACGTACGCCATTTTGTACTTTACTTTTGTACAATCTCTGAACTTATTTCTATAAAACGAAACCAATAAATATAGATATCAAAAAACCCTAAATCCGAATATAACATAGGTCGTTCCGCCATTTTTTCGGTTTATACTATTTGCTCTTGAAGATTAATTTCAACCATGGGAATAATATCATATTAATTCAATTTTCTTTCCAAATCTTCACTTTTAGATTGATTGTTTGTAGCGTATCGAAAACATTTAAGTTAATCTGCTTATAAATTGATTTGACACAGCTTTTATCTATCAATTAATGTTAAACTTTTCTTTTTTCTTATTTTACAGCCAAGTGCAATTTCGATCAGGAAACAAAGCCACATCGTTTAAACTTGGACGTGGGCGATGCTGTCATAATACTCAAAGAGACCACACATTGGTACTACGGCTACAGACAAAAGTAAGTTGCTTAGAGTTTAGAGTTTAGAGATTGTCTTAGTTGATACAAAGTCTTAACAGCTTTAGTTAACGCTGCGAACTATGTTAATTTCAAACAATATCCAAGGGCTTATCTGGGATTTAGTCGCTTTCACTGAAAAATTCATTTCCCTACGAATATTTAAATTACTTCTTTTGTATTTTGTTTTTTGGCCATGTTTTCTTGTTATATCTGGCTCCATTTGCTGTTAAGCCAAACAACGGAAATGCTCCAGCAGCTGCCAAGCATAAATCAGGTAGTTGCTTCCCAGACAAGCGACGCCACATTAGTTGGTGCATTTGGGGTTTTGTTTACATTGGGCCATGTCGAAACTGTGCCAAGTTGTCTAAACTAAATGCACAACCCTTGCATAAATTTTTTCCATTGCTTTCATCCTGAGCACCATGTGCGGCCATGTGGCCAAATTCCAATGGAAATTCAAAGCAATATCAATGCTTAAATAGGAAGTTTGCCTCGTTTGCTATTTCTAAAGGGTTTGACCCTTTTTGGGTTCTTTTATCATTTTTGTTTTTGTATCTAGGCGTGTCTCTTTGTCAGCACTTGAGCACTTCGGTGCTTATCGCCAGCCAAAGCAAACAAGAGGCAGCACCAGTAGTCCCGGCAAGACTACCATGCTGTAATAACAAGCATATTGACCACTGTTGTGCTGACCTTTTTCATATTTGTGCTGACCCATAACCCAGACCAAGATCAAGTCATGAACAGCCGCAATGGCAGTGAACAAACAATACAAACATATAGCGTAAGTAAAAGAGACCCACAAGAAATATTATGAATGCAATTACAGTCAAGACTCGCCAAGATGGTCTGCTCAGTCATCATTTTATCAGGAAAGCAAAAACGAAAATTCCATTCCGCAGATAATGAAACGTGCATTTATTACTCTTATGTAGTGTATTAGGATTCTTTAATAATCGATTTACTCAAATATGGACCAAAAATACCTTAAGATCAAAAATTTTTTTTTTTTGACCAAACACTCAACGAAGAGGTAAGCGTTTTGACACCATTGAGATCATCAAACAAAATTCGAAGAAGGAACTTAAAGCCACCCCTGCCCAGGCCTACCAGAAGTGTGTGTATGGATGATTGGATCAAGCTCAAATTATGACAAGATGTCAAAAACAGTCCTACCAACCTAATAAAAAAAGAAATATTCCGATTCATTATTAATATTAAACTTCTTAAATGTAAATCATAAACCTTAAAAATTTGATGACCCGACATTAAAAAACACGTAAAATCACAGCTTCTACGGCAAAGTCGGTAGGATTATCGCCAACTTTTTTAAAAGATCCTTTAAAGTATTTGAAATTATCAACAAAATGAGAGCTCGCTCTATGGCTTTGCTACCATAAACAGATTTGGAACAATCAAAGAAAAAAGTTTCTCGCCAAACACATTTAGGCAGGGCCGCACTACTTCGAATACGAAAACTTGGTGTTAGACTAAGATAATGATCCTAAACAATACCTGAAAATTTCATGAACTTAATATTTTTTACAGCTCAAGGTTTATTTAATTGTGCATATTTTCATCAAATGTGGTATTTGTCGAATGAATTCGATTAATTTATTTTGAGTTGTATTACCCTTTTTTTTTTTTTATATTCAAAGATTACCGAATCGACATTAAAGTTCAACGTGCTAGTTATCATCTTATCATGTAGACATTGCTATAAATCGTAGAAGTAAAAATATTTGTAAATAAACGACATAAATCAATGTGTATATATTTTATACAGTAAAAATTGCTTAAAGATTTAACATATTTATTTTTATAAGAACTAGATAAATAGCCTACAGATCTTCTGTTCCCGTTCAAAGTTTAGGTATTTCAAATTTTTCGCTTCATCCTTAACCTACGTAGCCGAATCGACTATGCAATTTGATAAACGTTGCTAATTATATAACTTGCGACTTTACAAAGGCTTTTGAAAATTAAATGCAATCTTAGCTAGCTTAACAATTTTTTAATATCATTATTTACAGAACTTAAGGGATTTTATTACATAGTGTTAAAGGCGAAAGCAATTTGTTTAAAATAAGATTAAGAATAAATAAGATAGTAAGTTGTGAAAACCCTTTTTAGTCTGTATTAATAATATTTTCATATTTTTATTAAAGTTCCGATTTTAATTCATAAAACTATTTAAGATTCCTTTAGAAACTTTACTGCTCTTAAATGACCTAAAAGTTCAAAACAATTTTACCAAAAATTTTAAATAAAAAAATGGCGTTCGTAAAGTCGGGCCCGGACAACTTTGGGATACCCTGTACCACTAGAATTTTTAAGCAAATATATTTTTTTTTTCGATTAAATTTGACACGGTGCTTTAATACTTTAAAAAAGATCTCTGAATGCCGAATTTAGTTCAAATATCTTTACAAACAAACGAAACACAACGAATTTTGTATAAAAAAGTTTTTTTTGGACCGATTCCTCCTATGGGAGCAATATGAAAAAGTCAACCGATTTTGATTAAATTTAGAATAGTGCTTAGGAACTATAAAAAACTTACGAATACCAAATTTGATTTCAATATCTTCACAAACAAACGAAACACAACAAATTTTGTTAAAAAAAAATCGATTTTTTGGAAGATCGGCTCTATGGGAGCTATATGATATAGTCAATCGATTTCGGTCAAATTTGGTACAATGCTTAAGTACTCTAAAAAACTTCTGAATATCAAATCTGGTTACGATATCTTTCTTAAAAAATTAAATGTAGGAAATCTTTTACTTTAAAAAAGTTATTTTGGCAGATCGGTCCTATGGGAGCTATATGATATAGTCAACCGATTTTGTTCAAATTTGGTACAGTGCTTGGGAAATAAAAAACGTTTGAATGCCAAATTTGGATGGACGAACGGACGGACAAGGGTATATTGACTTCTCTAGTCCCCCTGATCATATTTTAGGTAACTTAGGGGTGTCTCCGATGACTCTCTCTATATGTTTCATATATTTGTAGAGGAGGTGTACACAATGAGAGCTTTGAGAAAACTTATACGTCAAATCAAAATCCTAAAAAAATGTAACAAATTTATCTCCATCACTCCAATCTCGCAATTGGAGGTTCCACTGTAAGAAACAATTTCTTGGCGATAAAATTGTTGCTTGTGTGAGTGTCAATAAGAGGCATTTAAAAAGAAATTCTATGCTGATAACCTCTTTGGCCCAAAAAAATTTTTTTTTGTATATTATTATGGTATATGTATAATTTATTTATATAAAGCGTAGAATATCAATTTTTAATTGTGCATTTTCTCACGATTTTGAAACGATAACAAATTGAAAAATTATTTTTGGAAGCACACCCTTGGTGTTTACCGAAATCAATTGACCAAACGATCGGCTCAAATTGAAGGCCACTAATTGACGCATACCTGAAGTTCAATGGAGCAATTTGTCATAGACCACAACAAAGTCTTTAACCATGTTGATGTCGCAGACACACACCATACATATAGTAGTAGAGTCGTATATAGATTCTACGATATGTATTGCTCTTATCTGTTGCTGGTAGGGCGGGCGGCTGTTTATGTGTTAAATAAATGCCTCAAGCAATTAAAGGCGGGCCAACCCCGCATGTCAAGTGCTGAATTGAACCAAATTAAAGCATTCCATTTCATTTGCAAGTGTCACACTTTGTGCTCACTTCCTCTCATCCAGGGTTTGACAATGGAAGACCGCAGCAACAGCAATACCCACAGTAGTTAGCTAGGAACGAGAGTCTCCCCCAGCATGAGCAGTAGCATCAACATTGTTGAGTAATTCATCAAAAACAAAACAAAAAATGAGACGACAATGACGACGAATTGTGTCATGCCGCACTCATAAATAACTAATATATAATGTATTGTATCGTATAGTATATAGTATATAATGGGTGCTATAGCACGCACTGGCAATTTGTTTTTTTTTTTATTTACCATATGCAGAGCATATTTTAATGTATGTTCCATTTTCCATATCATCTAAAATAAATTGCAGAGAAAAGGAAACGCGAGGCATATTTCCTAAGAGCTACATACATCTGTGTGAGTACAACATTGTCAATGGAGAGTATTGCATACAACGCACGGATATTGTTGAGGAGATAACCAAAGTGCTGCTGGAATGGGGAACCATTGCAAAGCGGTATTTTCTGGTAAGTAGTAATAATAATAACTGAGAATCTTGAATAAAGTAACTGACATTGAGTAACAGCTCTGTTCCCATACTCCCTTTAAGAAGATTTGGCGGTTATACATTTCCAACATCTGTTTCTCGTTGTTCTAAAATACTCAACGCTGAGTTCGTCACTATAATCCTAGATTAAATTGTGTAAAAGCGAGAAGGAAATTCAGTCAAAAGTTCCGGAAATCAATACAAATATATAACAATTTGATCTTTACGAAATCGATATGCGAAAAATCTTGGGTTACCGTTTTTTTATTGTTGACCTGTAATTGGGACCCAAAATAAAAAGTTTGAAACGAAAGTTTCCTAATTACTAATGTCCTTTAATGAGATTTTAATAGCCAACAATTGAAAGGTTCTAAAAATGATTCTATGTTCTATGTTTTTTGTTTGAGATTTTGTAAACCGTATTATTACATAGTAGTTAAATGCTTAATTCCTAATTCAGATCCTGATATTTTCATTTAATCCTTTTCTGATCACGGTTGCTTAGTTGAATTATTTATCCTATATTACTATTCAAAGCTTTAAATACTGAACAAGACGTTATTTTTATAGAAGGTCTCTAATTTGGATTTCAAAGAAATACTTAAATAAAGATTTTCCTAATTGAGATCCTTAGATTCTCAAATCTATGGTTCAAATGTTGAAAATAAGGTTTTTTTTTTCCATAAAAGGGTTCCTTACAGCGAGGTGGGGCACTGCGACCGAAAGTCTTTTGTACCATACCCTTTAGTTAAAGCAAAAGGCTTTCCGCATGAATAGCAGTAGGTCTCATTGCTCTCTGAAGAGTTCGATAGGCCAATTTTCTGTAGATGGTATCTAACAGTGTGGTGGCCGGATAGCCAGATATGTAAGCTACCAGGAGCTTTAGGTCCTGACAAGCATTTTTGCTTGACGAAGCCCCGGAAGGGTTAATCAGTATCTCCTAGGTTCTCCTGCGCCCCATTTGTTTATCATGGTTTTGATTGTGGACCAACCAATACCACAAAACGGCGCAGGAGATGTGGTCAGGGTGGAAACACCCTGCTAGATCGTCAGCGATCGTGTTACCATCCACTCCCGAGTGTCCAGGCACCCAACATAGCATGACTTTGTTCCGTGCGGACAGGGTTTGGAGGTAGTTATGGCATTGTTTAACCAATTTAAAGATTGAAATTTTGTCGCAGCACCAATATCCAAATTACTTCATTTTAAAACCAAGTTCTTTTAATAAATTTCCTTTTCCAAAATCTTTAATTTAAACTTAAGTTATGGAGTCTTATATTAATGTTTTTTATTTTCATTTTAGAGCACAAATCCCAATTTCCAAAAGATACGCAGCAAAATGAATGAGCTGAACAATAATCGCGCTGCTCTTATTTCTGGAAATTTGCCTCTGGATGAAACTCGCAAGGTAAAGCTACTTGCTACCGGACAGATTGATACGGGCAACAAACTTCTCGGCCTGGACATGGTAGTGCGTGATGAGAGCGGTGATATCTTGGATACAAATGCTATATGCACTACCGAGCTATACGAACAGCATGTGCATGCTGTGCAACGGATTGACAAAGCCAACGTGAGTGCATAAGATTGGAATCCATTTCAAGTTTTACATAACTGACTTTCTCTCTTTTAGCGGATGAATCATAACAGAGGCTCGACGCGTGCCTACAACAAATACTCCCATAATATATTGCTGCACGTCAATGCATTTGTATGCAAGTTCCAAGAGGATTCTGATCTGCTTTTTACGCTGTTTGATGGAGAGACACATAAGCCCATCAGTGAGAACTATGTGGTCAAGTGGTCACGCACGGGTATTGCACGCGATATTGATCAGTTTGATAATAATCGCGTGCTCTTCACCGATCTCAGTCGCAATGATTTGAGCACATCAAAGTTGTATTTGGTTTGCTATGCCATACGCATTGGGTCTATGGAAATGAAGGATTCTACGGACTCAAAAAGAACCAGCATTACAAATAGTATGTTAACTGCGGCAAGCAGAAAACACTCACAGCTTTCGGTTAGTTCAAGTGGTTCATCGGGCAGCACAACTGAATATAGTATGCGTCGTCCATTTGGTGTGGCTTGCAAGGATCTCACGCCTATTATAAACAAGCCAGAGGACTTTCGCGGCAATTTGGATCTGCCATTTATTATGTGCGAGAAGGATACGCTGGATGGAACGCTGAGAAAGCTTATTTCTAATAAGGATATAGGCAAGATTGATTCTAAAATGGCCGTGACCATGGAAGTGTTGCGTGGAGACATAAAGCAGATCAAAGAGGATTTTCCACGACTGGTGCACACGAACGTGCCGGTGGCACGTAAAATGGGCTTTCCTGAAGTGATTCTACCCGGCGATGTGCGCAATGATTTATATTTGACCATATGTTCCGGTGAATTTGCGCGCATTGCCAAGACTTCTGAAAAGAATGTGGAGGTTTCGGTGTGTGTAGCCAATGAGCAGGGTTATCTTATGCCGGGCGTTATGAGCGTAGGCGCTGGGCATGCACCCATTGACGAATACAAGTCGGTGGTGTATTACCATGACGATAAGCCCAAGTGGCAGGAAACCTTCAAAATACATGTGCCTATAGAAGACTTTAAGCAGTGTCATTTGCGTTTTGTGCTCAAACATCGCAGCTCCAATGAGCAGAAAGATCGCTCGGAAAAGCCTTTTGGCTTGGCCTACGTGCGTTTGATGCAAGCAAATGGTACTACCATACCACAAGGGCAACACGTGTTGGCTGTTTATAAAATCGATCACAAGAGGTACGATAAAACTAATGCCAACTGTTACATGGAACTGCCGGCAACAACAGCTGAATTACAGGGCACCAAGCCATCTATTAGTGGTCTGTCTTTGCTGCCGAAGGACCAGCTTTCTATTTGTATTAATCTGTGCAGCACCAAGCTAACGCAAAGTGGTAAGTTTTCTGTGTACTTGGCATAAGCTTTATAAAATAATGTTTTTATCTTTGCAGTGAGTTTGCTGGGTTTGTTGAATTGGTCGGCACATAAAGAAACTTTGGAGCAATCGCTGAACGCATTGTCGTCTGTGCCTGGCGAGGAACTAGTCAAATTTTTGCAGGACATACTGGATGCGTTGTTTAATATTCTGGTTGAAAACGATGAACCTGAGCGTTATGATCAGCTAGTCTTTATGAGCATAATATATTTGATTGAAACCGTCTCCGATTTGAAATATCAGCATTTTCTTAGCGTGCTGGATGTCTATATAAATGAGAGCTTCTCTGCCACCTTGGCCTATGGGTAAGCAGACATAACAGCTTTAAAAGAAGTTAAAATTTTTAATTTTTATAATTTTTTATGCTTTAGAAAACTTATTGACGTGTTGCTGCGCAATATAAGGGAAGCCATTACACCTCAAGAAAAGTCCGTTGATAGCGTGGAGTTTGAGGAGCGCATAGAAGTGCGACGTCTATATAAGACAACGCGTTATCTGCACTATGTCATGAAGTTTGTCATACGTTCACGCATGCTCTATGCCGAAATGAACTGCAATACAGATCATGATGACTTTTCCTCGCGTTTGCATGAGCTGCTTAATATGTTTATCAATATGATTGGCTGTCCAAGCAATTTGCTTAAGTCAGAGGGCGCATTGCTTAAGAATCTGCACATCATAGCTACGGATTTGATGCAAGTCTTTGATCCTGTACGTTTAAGGTAAGTTAAATATAATTTAAATACCATGGACACATTTTTAATAAAGTTTTCTTTCACAGCATTGTCATTGTAGACATATTGAAAAAGTTTCCACCACGACGCCTCACTCAATCCAAAATGAACTGCATCAAGGATTTCGTGGATACAAAGCTCTTCAGCTCCCCCAAATGCAGAGCTATATTATTGCCTGTATTTTGCAAACACATTAAAGATCATCTTGAAAGCAAAGAGGAGGTATGTGTGCCAAGTGCACAAATCATATTGCGTGTGCCACTAATTTTCATTTGGAATTTGCATTTTGTTTTTAATCGAATGTGCATTGTTTAACTTGATATTATAATATGGCCTTGTTATGCACTGACAAGACGCAAAATTAAAACATAACCACATAAACAAACACACATAATCTACATGTTCAAGTCAAGACAAGCTTAATTCAATAAAATTAAGATAAGAGTAACTAATTTTCAAAACCAATTCTAATTTTGTAACAAAAAACAACGCCTCAACATAAATTCAATT
Organism: Chymomyza amoena; assembly: GCA_037043745.1. Classification (NCBI taxonomy): domain Eukaryota; kingdom Metazoa; phylum Arthropoda; class Insecta; order Diptera; family Drosophilidae; genus Chymomyza; species Chymomyza amoena. The sequence goes on along the minus strand of JBAMAX010001837.1, from coordinate 148,435 downwards.
TGTCATATTCGTATCATTTCAAAGCAACGCTGCTTTGAGCATATAAACTTACTATGTGTAGATATTTTGGAACAATTTTTTTATAATTGTTATGATCATAATTGTGGATGATACTACAGTGTCAACCAAGTTAAAGCCTGAAAGAACTTTGCGCTTTGTGTGATCCTTTTAAACTTAAACTTCACTTTGGAAATGGTTCCAAAATGATGCTACAATATTATCAAACGATAACTTTTAATTCATATGCACAAGCTTTCAAAAAATATCGTTTTATATAAATTTTCCAAGTGTAATCTAACTTGAAATGTGGAGTGTCTTAATTTTGCGGAGTTTTTTTTTTTATACTTTATAAATTTTGTAGAAAGTTTAGTTTAGTTATAAGCATGATGGATGCGTTTTCGTAATGCATATCAAAATTTCTGGGCATGCATATTGATAAAAGAAAACCAAATTACGTTTTTTTGTCTTGTGTCTGCGTCCTAATTTTACTTATATGTTATATGTTTTGTGTATGTCCTAGCATTAAGCAATTCTAAAGTAGTTTATGGATATATATACTTATGGTTAGTTAGATGATTTTTCTCAATGTTTAGCAAGGCGTCGTCCAGCATTTTTGTTTAGCAAACTCATGTATATTTATATAAACATGCGTACATGTTTATCATTATTATAAAGTTGTTGTCCACATTTAGTTTTTTTAGCTGCGCGTTCTGGCCATATTTGCACGCACATAAATCTCACTCATCGTCATACCAAAAATAATGTTTTTACTTGGCCAATTGTGATTTGGCAACTCATAAAAGCACCCACAAATACACACACACACATACATACGCACCTAAACACCAAAACACAAAATAAATGGGTCTACTTTTATATACTTATTGATATATAGCTAATAACTATAAACTTTTGAAATTGTGCGACTTTTTGTGTCTTGCAAGTCAAGCAACGAGTATAAACACACTTTGTATAATTTGAATGTACACCCATGGATATGCCTCTATATAACTTCACTCTCTTTCTAATTATGTACTACTATATATTTTTTTGGGAACTTGATTAGCACATACAATTCAACCCTCTTATTTCATTGCAACTAAATGTTATTTCAATGTATTCTTTCTTTGTTTTATAAATACAACAACAAATTAATTTATACAAAAATTATGCACACTGTGTGCCATCACAAATGTGTACATACTATATACTACATAAATAGGGTGACTCGAAAACCGATATCTGGCAGCAAGAAAAGAATCTTTCAAAAGCCGCCAAAGTGCTCGGACAATTAAAATCCCAACTGCACACACGTGAGACAACTGCCAAGCAAAAGGTAAAAAAAGCAATATCAAAACCAAACCAAAAATACACAAAACTCTCTCAGATCAGGCCTATGTCAAGCACCTCCAATTAAGCACCATTATTATTTATCATATAGTATTTTTTAAGTTATAATTGTTTATAATTTTTGGTCAGGTCGCAGCCATTGTGCATTGCTTTTTAGGTGTTTTTTTGCACTTATTGAGCTTAAGTCAGTGTTGCGCTTTGTAGTTATTAGATGCCAATAATTTTAAATATTGTTTTCCTTATAAGCAGGGATTGCCTTTTATGTATCCGTTTTAATGTTTAAAGAGTAGTTATTGATCATTAAAGCTGACTTCACTGCTTTTCAAAATATTCTACATTATAATATCTTACGCATTCGCTTAAAACCATTTTCAAAGCATTGTTCCACTCAAAAGTGGGAAACTCTATAACTATCTTTTTGTAGTCTTTAACATTCTTTTTTAGAGCCGAAAAGTATTGAATACGCAATTATTTACTGAGTCGGAAATCAAAACAAAAAAAAGAAGGAAAGGTGCCCTGTCAGGCACATTGATGTGGTGAAGGTTGTTAGACTGATCAATTCCATGTTTCAATCACGTGGTGAACGTCAAGCAATCATTTCTTAGCGAAAGTGTATATATTTGACGATTGTAATATTACATAGTATGTGGTATCCAACGGAAACATCTTTACTTTTATGTGTTCTTTTAATAAGGAATCTTCAAGTCCTTCAACCCCGGGTGGAGCATAGGTCGGCAACAAACTTCCTCCATACTTCCCGATCTGCGGCCACGTTTTACGCTGTGCTACTGCTTCGGCCAATACTGTTGATTTCCAAGTAGTTCTTGGTCTACCAACTCGCCGTGTACCTTGAGGATTCCATTCTAAGGACTGCTTCACGATGCTGTCGTTTGGACTCCTCAACGTGGGCTAATCCAGCGCCACTTCCGCTGTCTAATTTCGACATTCAAAAGCTTTTGACTCGTTATGCGCCACAATTCTTGATTCGTTATAATTTGCGGCCACCAGACCAGAAGAATTAATCGAAGGCAGCGGTTTACAATTGCCTGTAATCTTCTCATGATGGAGGTAGAGACTTTTAAGGTTTCACAGGCATACAGCAGTACAGATTGGCATTGGACTCGTAGAGCCTTAACTTGGTGCGTAGGGAAATTTGACTAGAGTTCCATACTGAAGACAACATTCCAAAGGCGCTGCGAGCTTTACTTATTCTGCTGTTAACATCCAGATCCGTTCCTCCGTCTGACGATACAAAACTTCCTAGAAAGTTAAACTGTTTGACCTCCTCAATGGGCGTCTGTATCAGAATAATAGGCTGATGTGCTGAGCGACCAGTGTGCATTATTTTGGTTTTGTTCATTCTTGATCATTCTCTTGCAATGATTGACACATCTCGTTCATCCCGCTGTTGGTACTTGCCAGGAAACAGATTGTCGTCAGCATAATCCAAGTGGCTTAGGCTCTCAAAAGGTCTTCATTGGATACCATGTCTCTCAGTTCTACCTACGGTGGCAGTCAGTACATCGACAGAATATCCCCTTGCCTTACTCTCTGTCGCACTTCGAAAGAGTCAGAAAGCTGTCCATTATGTAGAACGAAGTATCTTGGGGGGTGATAGGACTTCTTTATGACAGCAACAATCTTCGGGGGAATCCCTCTCCTATATAAGGATTTCCAGATCCATTCGCGGTTACTCGGTCAAAGGCCTTCTCAAAGTCTTCGAACATAAGGTAGAGCGGTGACGTAAATTCAGTTGACTGTTCGAGTATTATACGCAGGGTGTTGATGTGATCGACACATTGATGCCTATTGAGCGTATTCTCAATCCTGTCCTTTGTCCGTTTGAGAACGATAGTTGCCATTATCTTCGGGAAAACAGACAAAATGGTAATACCGCGCCAATTATTGCAGTTCTTAAGGTTTCCCTTTTTGAGTATCTTAACAATAACTTTATCCTTCGAGTCCCTGGGGTATTTTTCGTCTTCCCAAATAGTCTGTATTAATGGTAGGAGAATACAGGCCGTTGCGTCGGGATCGGCTGTCACAAATTCGGCTGGTATGCCATCAAGTCCAGCTGCTTTGTTGACCTTTAAGAGGTTGATCGCAGTTTTGATTTCTGCAGCTGTTGGGGGTCCGGTGTCAATTCCCCTATAAAATCTCCGCATTTCTAGTTGTTGGGAGCTCATCGTTGGACTCAGCTCATTATTAATAAGGAATAAGTCGACATATTGTTCTTGCTAGAAATCGGACTGATATTTATTCTTAGCATCCTGACAGCACATCATTACAGCTGAGTGAAGGCTCTATAGCAGGCCGTAATGAGGAACTTTAACTAATTTAATTGACGTTGTTTCCGAGGGTTTTCTTTTTCTTAAAATCAAGCATCAATTGGAACAAGCTTTATCAGTCTGTCTATTTACATGTTTTTCTACCCACTTCTTGAAAAACAGTAGTTTTTTCAGGCAAACCAATGGTTTTGAGGTGGCCTTTTTTGAATTCATACTGCGGCGAAGCACTCCAAAGAATGAAATATTTTGGGCTGAGTTTTTTGCTTTTGAAGGGCATATTACCCACTACTGAAACACTACTATATAACGATTGTAGCTGAGGTATAATTCTTGTACTTTTGCACTTGTGCATTGTTTCTAGGCCTGCTGACGTCATTAGTTGGGTACCTTAGCACTTCTGCCTGACAAAGTAAACATCCAAATTGTTTTAGATTTTTAAAGCAGTCACGAATGGTGTTTCATCGCCAAAAGTTAATATAAGCCGATAAAGATGCTCCTGTCTGGATAATACTAGTGCGAAAATAATTTTTAGGGTTATGTTTCTGAGCCAGTTTGTGCTTAAAACCAAAAACTGTGAAAGTATTAAATCTCGATGTAGGAAATATAAAAGGCAACCCTCGTTTAACTTTAAAGTTACAGCCTCGTTGATAAACGTATCTTAAACTGCTTACAAAAGCTGAATAATGCTCAGCGTAATCATGAGTTTGGCCAACACTGCCTTATCGCTAAGTTAGATCTAAGTTTTAAAAGCATTTTATGCAATGTTTAATTGTTTATGTTGTTTAATTAATTTTTTTAAAACTAATTTTAATATAATTATGCAAAATTTAGCTAAAGAAGTCAACAGACAGAAGCAAGAGCGAAGTCGCAAGACTTACAACAAACATATTCTTAATTAATTAACACTTACAATCATTTTGAATTAATAATAATCCCATAAATCTTACCACTAGATTGCCGAGTGCATAAACATCATGAACAACATTTTGAAGCTGCTATATCGTTCCGATGTGGGACCCACACATAATGATATACGCGACATTATGATCATCTTGCTACGCACAGTAATGAAAGCCGCACATGCTCTGGATCGTGATACGGGTCTAGTTGGTCGTTTCTTTGCCATTATGCTGGGCATATTACAGCGCATGGATGCAGCGCACTACGAGTACTTTGTTAAGGATTTGCACAATCGTTGTGAACTCAAGGATTTTGTCATAGAAATATTGCTGGTATTTGAAGAGCTGGTATCACCGCATCAGAAGGCTGTATTTCCACGCGATTGGATGGATATGATCATGCATCAGAATACAGTCATTTTGGGTGCACTACAGCATCTGAGCATAGTGATAACCGACTATTTCTTAGCGCCATTTGAGAAACAAATCTGGTCCAACTTTTTCCAATGTTCCATAGCATTTTTAGTACAGTCCCCGCTGCAGCTAAACGATTTTAATGACAATAAGCGGCAGATTGTGTTTGCACGTTATCGTGACATACGTAAGGATACAGCCAAAGAGATACGCAAGATGTGGTTCCAGTTGGGCGAGCATAAGCCCAAATTTGTGCCACAGCTTGTAGAGCCCATACTAGAGATGAGCATGATACCTGAAACGGAGCTGCGACGTGAAACCATACCTATTTTCTTTGATATGATGCAATGCGAGTTTTATAGCTCACGCTTAGAGCTGGAAAGTTATGGTGATACCAAGCGCAATAATGCGCATCATAAAGGTAACTTTGGCGAATTTAAAACCGCGATGATCGAGAAGCTGGACATACTAATTGGCGCAGGTAAGTCTCAATAATACAATTAAATAATGGAGCTTACTTACATTGTATTTTTGTCACCACAGGCAAGGGCGATGCAGAGTATAAACAGCTATTTGAGCAGATTATGCTGGAACGCTGCGAGGCTCATACCACACTTAATATTGATGGCACGCACTTTGTACATATGGTCACAAAGCTGATGGACAAGCTGCTGGAGTATCGCTATATCATACAAGACGAAAGCAAAGAAAATCGCATGGCCTGCACATTCTCGTTGCTACAATTCTACTCTGAGGTCGATCTCAAGGAGATGTACATACGCTATGTGTATAAATTGTGCGCTTTGCATATGGAATTCGAGAACTACACAGAGGCGGCCTTCACGCTAAAGCTACATACGAAACTATTGCAGTGGAACGATACAGAGCTATCACCACAGCTGCGTTCCTATCGCCATAGTAATTGTCGCACACATCGCGAGCTAAAAGAGGCGCTTTATTTTGAGATTATGGAGTTCTTTGATCGTGGCAAGCAATGGGAATGTGCAATTGATATGTGCAAGGTGCTGTCACAGCAATATGAAAACGAGATTTATGATTACATTAAGCTGGCCGAGCTGTTGAAAAAGATGGCCCAATTTTATGAGAAAATACTGAAGGAAATGCGTCACACATCCGAGTATTTCCGTGTGTGCTTCTATGGCCGTGGCTTTCCGCGCATGCAGCAGAACAAAGTGTATATTTATCGTGGCAAGGAGTACGAGCGACTCAGCGACTTTTGCTCACGCATACTTGTGCAGCATCCCCAAGCCGAACTTATGCAAACACTGGAGCTGCCTGGCGAGGATATAACCAATAGTGATGGCCAATACATACAGATAAACAAAGTAGAGCCCATTATGGATGATGTGTTTGCCAAGTTTAATGATAAAATTATATCAAATGAAATAATCAAGTACTTTACATCGAACAATGTGCAAAAGTTTAAATTCTCGCGTCCCTATCGTGATGGTGGTATGGATGATGTACGTAATCTTTGGTTGGAACGTACAGTTCTAATAACACGATTTCCATTGCCTGGCATATTACGCTGGTTCCCAGTCGTAGACGCGCGTACATTCAAGATCTCGCCTTTAGAATATGCCTTGGAGACTATGAAGTCAGCCAATAAGGATTTGCGTGCGCTGATCATACAGCATAAGAGCGATGAAAGTTTGGATATAAATCCGTTGAGCATAAAAATTACAGGCATTTTGGATCCGGCCGTTATGGGTGGTGTAACCAAATACGAGGAAGCCTTTTTAACAAACGAGTATTTGGAAGAGCATCTGGAGGATAGAGAGCTTGTGGAAGAACTAAAGGATTTAATAGCATCACAAATACCGCTACTAGAGATTGGTGTGTATAAAGTTATAGTTGTCAAGATTTTTTTAGCAAGGGTCTAATAATAATCAACGATTATCTATTCTTTAGCTATTTTGTTGCACAAACAACGCACGCCCGAGAGCCTTAAAGCGCTGCAGGAGCATTTGGAGTCTAGCTTTGCAGTTATGCAGCAGCATGTTGAATCCAGATATGGACGCAAGTCTTGTGATCTGAAGCTGGAACGTGAATCGGTAGTAATGCGACGTACAAACTCCTTCCTACCAGCGCTTTTTGACGGCAGCAATAATCGTTTATCAGAGACGAGCATGGGTTCTTCAGAGTAAGTTCTTTTAATTCATTAAAACCAACGTGTTTATTAAATATGCGCCTTTAATTCGAATTTGCAGTAGCGGATTGTCGAAATCAACATTTTTGCCACGGCCACAAACCAACTCAATCAAGTCTACTTTGGCTAGTTTAAGTTTTAACCCAAGGTGAGTACCGTCTCTTTGTTAAATATTTAAATAAGCCTTTGTTACCCTTTTTACTAAACTTAAGAAATATTTCCCATTTTTTTTATCATGCCTTATTAATGCACATTACGCGCTTCAAGTTTAAGACTCTTGTAAAATGTTTTTGTTTACTTTTTTTTATTTATATTTACTTTTGGTTGTTTTTACTCGCCTCATTTGCATATCGTTTTTGCGCTTGCCTTGTAAATATCTGCTGCTCGCAGACCCAGCTTAGGACACTCACCTAGTACCAAGAGTAACAAGCATAAAGACAAGACGCCTGCCAAACGGCGCTCTATGAAAAAGGTAAGCCATCGTACACACAATCCTTATACGGACTTATATATTAACGTTATATTGATTTATTTTGCAGGTGGATCGTGAGACGCTGAGCCTGCCTGTGGCCAATAGCCAATGGTACACGCAGCCACTAACAACCATTACATCTACTCCTGAAAAAGAAATTACTACGTCAATCAGTTCTTTAGTGAGTGCTTCGAATACCTCACTAAGTGGACCTAAAACACCAGATCCACGTGTATTAACTGAAGAGGTAATAAAAAATCTTTTCAACAAGATTTTTGTGGAATTTCCTTGTCGTTACATACAACGTGCAGTCAATCAACATTTAAGCGTTTTGATATACATATTTATTTATTTATTATGTATTTATGCATGTCCAAAACACTCGAGAATTTTAGGTCCAAAACATTAGGCTCTTACTTCATGTTGCTTGTAAACGGTTAGACACTTCATGCTATAGAAAATTGTAAGTTCTCGCCTTGCGCATTAGTGGGTATTGAATGCGAGTTCCAGTTCACGTCCATATGTTGCTCAGATTGTGTCGGATTGCAACGTTTGGTAAACTCATAATAAAGTGCGCCCATGCTCACTGGACGCAGTATCAGATTTATAACGAAAGCTCCCATGATCCAGAATTTCATGTCAAAGAAGAAGACGATAAGGCAGAGGAGATCATAGACTATGCTAAAAGCGTCGATGACAAGCGCCGTTTGCACAGCTTCAATTGAATTCCTGCAGTGCACTGCCCAGAAGATAGCAATTATAAAGAGGAAATTGTATAACGCGTAGGCTCCATAATTCCACCGACCCATCATGGCATTCGTTATGAAAAATAAATGCACAAAAGCAGAAACCTGGACGCGCGAATGGGACGTACTTATTAAATCTTTCAAATTGGACATTTTTGGAACTTGGTTTAGTATATTTAACAAATAATATTGAGCCACAAAATTTAAATGAATAATTTTAAATTTATAGTACGTAGATTAGGAACAAAGTACATAAAGTGAGACTGAAAACGCAGCGCCTGTTTTTATATTAAATATTAAAACGCATACTAGTTCAGAAATTACAAAAGTTTATTAGAGGCAAACCTCATGTTTAATTGCCATTCAAATTACCTTTAAATGATTAATTAAAACAATTTAATTTAATTAAAAGGTGTATTTAGCTATGATTTATCTATAAAAAAAAGAGATATTTGAAAATGTAGGAAAAATGTCCATTCTATTCCACTTTATACATCAATAAACGCGTTTTTATGTAATTAGCGTTAAACTTAAACAAAAAACTAAATTTACGTAACTTTACTTGCAGCTCACACCAAAGCGACCACTGCGTTCTGAAAAAGACAAGGAGCGTCGAATATCAAGGCCTGCCAGCATAGCAACGCCCACGGCAAGCATGAAAAACTTTGTCGATACGCGTTCCCTATCCGAAAGCAGCAATCGCAATTCAGTTGGTAAGTTTAATGCGAAATTGATTTACTTTGTATGAGCAAACATTGTCACGATTTGATTTATATACTTGCAGAAACCACTGATTCTACCTCGGAAGAGGACATAAGGCCGCCACCGTTGCCTGCCAAAACGCGTGACTCTACAGACTTTTCAAGTCTCTCACACAGTCTGGACTGGAATCCAAATGGCTATGCCTTGCTTAATGCCCTAAGCGGTACCAACAGCAGCAGCATTAGCACGACAACGTCAACAAAAACCAGTATTAAAACTACGTATGAGTATTTGGAAGCCACGAATTTTAATTTGGTTAGCGTGCTGCAGGACAGCAATAAGCCACGTCCGCCCACGCCACCGCCAAAACCTTCGCGCAACAGCAAACACATTCCATAGAAAGTCCAGTGCTGCGCCGTCATGTTTAGGTGTGCCCATGTTTGGAAAATTGTGTACGGGCATGCATCGAGTGCCAAATATTCTTGTTACTACATATATAGCGCCTAACAAAACAAATTCAAATCAAGAGACAAACGAACAAGCAAACATTTATTTGCCTCAAATGAGCGCTAGTAGCCAAAATCAAATTAAAAGTGTCTTATTTTAATTTGTAGTAGCTTTAATATAATCCATGTTTATGTTTTAAATGATATTATGTTGAACATGTCATCATTTTCGTTAAGATTGCAAGTTTTATTTATGTAATGTTTATGTAATTTGTTTTCGAACAAAACTCCAAGGGTCTACTCTATACTTGTCTTCCACAAGTAATTAAAAATAGGCTTTAATTAACACCTAAATATAAGTTAAAAGTGACATGCCTCTAAAAAACAAACAAAATTAGTTTTAATACCAAGCACAAATATTAAAAAGCTGCATTCAGCATTCGCAAATAATCCCAACATCGTTAAGATGTTGGAACAAAGCAAACGTTTCTTATGCAAACAAGTGCCACAATTATATAAAGTTAACAATCATAGTTAAAATAATGCCAACGATTTTTTAACAACAGCCACTTAGGTTTTTAACACAATTTTTTAAAAGTCAATTATTTACATTTACTGAAAAAAAAATGCATGTTGAAACAAAATTTTTACGAATTATGCAAAACTTTTATATAAGTATAAATACAAGAAACTATTTACACGATTTTGTAGTGCGCAAATAGCCATAAAATATGCGTAATGTTGATAAACTTCTTGTTAAATTTGTAGTCTAATTTTGAAAAATAAATATTGCAATATTTAATATAAAGTAAATTGAATGCAATATAACATTTTGCAAATTTTTATGTGAAACTATTGATGTAGTTAAAAGTAATTTTTAAATTTACAAGTAAACCTTTTTAAATTTTATGTAGACTAGTAATATATACGAGTTATATATAAAACAACTGTATGCGTATTTTGCGATCTGTGTATCGGCCAAAGATTAAGCAATAAATAAAGTAAAATTAAGCACAAAGCATTTAATTGTCAAATTTACTTACAAAAATGATTACACATATAAAAATAGTGTAAAGCTTTTTGTAATACATGAAATGAACCGGGTAAGCTAGTAATAAAATTTACCAATCTTAGAGGACTCATATGGAAATTTCAGATGTTAATTAAATATATTCTATATGTGAATTCAAAGAACTAAAAAATATTTGATTTCTTGGCTTTAAGGCCATTTATTTCGGTTTTTCAACCTTACAGCTAATTTTTTATTTTTTTTGGTGATCCATATTTGAGCAATACTTACTGTTTGTACCGAAAGATATTATAAAAAAATTAAATTAAAAATTTAAAAAACCCCCGACACAAGAACTTAAGTAATTTTCATTTAAAAAGTAAAAAATAATAAAAGAAACTTAATGTTAAAGTACCTAAGAATCTATTAATAATTCTAAAAAAATACGTCGCATTGGGGGACCGCTCCTAAACTAACAATTTAAATACAAATAGTCTAATTAAGCAACATAGTCTAATTAAAAAAATACTTCAAAACTTTCATAGAATTACTTCAAAATATTTGCATGTAAGATACGACCGTCAACGACGTCTGCCCTCGCGTGTCCCCCAACGCGACGTATTTTTTTAGAATTATTATATGTAACTGAAACAATGCATACATTTTTTTAATTGCATTTTTTAACAAGCTTATAATTATATTAATTAATAGCTAAAAAAAATATATAATAGTTAGCATTCTATGATTACCATTTCTGTTTGCTGGATTTCCAGCAGCGATCCCATAGGTTTAATATATTTTTAACTTAAAAAATTAATAATAATTTATATTTTTTAATTCATTTTACACTTTTTCTTTACAGAGAGACAATGTGCGTTGTTGCTGAAATTTTTGAGGGCCCCATATGAAATATTCAATCCATGTGGACACATGACAAACTCTATACGATTTTTTTAATTAATAACAAAATTAGTTTATTGCATGTACAGAAATTATGTATTCTAAGAAATTATTTATATAGAAATGATTATTTATTTATTTATTGATTTAAATATATTTTACAATAATATAGTAAGAACTAAAGTACCAGCAACAGCGTAACTGAAAATAATTATAAATAGATTTAAAAATTATTTTAATAAATATAATAATAATAATAATTTTTTTTAGCAACATTTTGTATATATTTAAATAAAATTAGGAAAACGTAATGCAATCGCTACTTATAAACGGCTTCTCAAGTTTTGGAGTTAAAATTGGTATGAACATCCATCAGATCTAACTGAAAAATTAAGAAAACAAAAGGAACAGATAAAAAATAAAAAATCTTTTATTTTTCAATTCAACAAAAGCGCTTTGAATAGATGTACAAACTTGAAACCTCATATAATTTAGAATAAATTTTGACGTGACAACGTCTTAAATTAGGTTTGTATGGGTGGCACCATTGAAAAAGTATAACGATAACCGTAACTATAAATAATCGTAACGATAAGTGGCATATTTTATTTTTGGTTTGCGCTCTGCTCTTATCTATAAACGAACCAGCGACTTTTTGTGAATCGCAGCAACAAGCAACGCACATTGTCAGCCGCACCGCTTAGCGCTCAGCACCAAACCGGCACTGCTCACAGCGGTGGCTATTTTTAGTTTTGAGTGAGCGCAACTGATTAACCCCAGCGGCGCATAGCCTCTGCGGTCTGCCGAAATACTGCATTACCTCCGCAGAAAACGTAAAATTTTATTTTATTAAGAGATACGAAAACGTAAAGACTGACAACTCGTTTCATAATTTCATGAAATATACGTATAATCTTGATTGCGTATCAAACGTTTCTAAGTCAACTACGTTAAAAGAAACAACCATCGACTTGACTTTCGCAAGACACATTACAGCAGAAACACTTCCTTTCATTTCCTATTTCTCCTATCATCGTCCTATCCTCAACAAAATCACTCAAATAGGAATTATTATTGTGCAATTTAATAATATTCATATCAATAAATATTCTACCGAGAAAAAGACGTTGTCACGTAAAATCTTCGACCGTAAAACCGACTTTACAGGCAACAGTTTTTTTACTTTATAATTTAATATAAATAAAAAATGTATACTTTATCTATTAAGGCAGCACAATAGACTGGCGAAAAAGCTTTTGATGAAAATCCAATTAAGATTATTTAAGAAGCAGCTTCAAAAATCAAACTCACTTTGCGCAATGATGAAGAACTAAAAGACATAAAAATTCCGATTAAGAAGATTAACAAACTTCAGTTGTGATATATAATACTACCGAGGACCCAAATAAATTTCCCTCTAGCTGGTTTGGCAATTTTATTCAACAAGTGTATCATTAAAATAAATATTAATCAGATTATTTACACAAATTAAAAAATACATATATATATATATATAATTAATAAATGCTTTGAATATAATTTATAAAACAAAAATTGTTCAAATATGTAAGCGTTAGTTATATATAGATACTAAAAAGTTAAATTAAAATGATTGTAATAGCTATTAAATTTAATATGAATAAATAAATAATTGAAACGAAAAAATTATCTTTTTTTATATTTGAACTTTTTCAGATGGGTTTTGAAAACTACACGATTAAAAGATTGCTTAATCGAATGACCTTGAGATTGGAAATAGCAGTACAAAAATTTGCGATTAAAATTTAAATTTGGAAAATTAAAAAAAAAAATAAAAATTTTTAAGCCACCAAAGTAACAGGCTTAACTAAAGCATTACAGCGCCACAGAATGTTCAATACAAACGCAAAAAAAATGCATATGTGTATGTGCCGACAACTGCCTTGATCTGAAAACAGCTAAAAATAAAAAAAAATAAAAATAATTTTGCAATTTTTCCATACAAAAATGGTCTTCAAAGCAGCTGAACTACCAGGCGAACAGAATTGCAGAAAATTCAGTAGGCAACTTAAAATTAGCAACTAAAAGTATGCTACAAAATTTTGATAGCCAAATTATTTTTGCAAAAAAATTATTTTTGAAAAAAAAGTGTGGCATACTTTTAGTGACACTTTTAGAAAAAATTTATTCTGTAGCCGCTTGCTTATGATTTCTGTTCGCCTGGTAGCTGAAATCCGTTCAGAGTCAAAAATTAGCGAAAATCAATTCAAATTTTTTATTTTTTTTTGCCAAATCCTCCGCAGTAAATTTAAATATTTGAATTTCAGTAACGGTTTTAAGCTGTTCAATAGGTTTGGAACAAGAAAATGTTTCTTCCCACAGATTTCTTCAGCTACAATATTTGATATATTTTTTAGGAGCCAGCAACTGAAACAAAATTTCCTTTTTATAAACAAAACACCGCTTTTTTAAGTTATTTCAGTTTATTTTTATTTCAAATATAATAATAATATTTATAAAAATTATAATAAATTATTTTTTACAATTTTAGCTTTATATTATTTGATAAATTTAGTTAGTTTAACAATTTGAATATATTTAAATAAAACAAAAAAAATGTTTAAATATGTAAACCTTAGTTATATATAGAAACTAAGAAGCAAAAATAAAAGGATTATAATAACTATTTAATTTTATTTAAATAAATAAATTATTAAAACGAAAAAACATATTTTTTTTTTAAATTTGGAAGTTTTCAGTTGGGTTGTGAAATTGCAGGCTCAAATAGATTGCTAAATCGAATGACCTTAAGATTTGGCGGCTCAGAAGCAGCAGTACGAAAAATTAAAAAAAAAATGTTTAACCCGCCAAAGTAAGAGGCTAAAAACTAAATCGTTACAGCGTACCAGAATGTTCAATACAAACGAAAAAAAAATGTATATATTTATGTTCCATATATTTTGCCGACCACTGCTGAATCTATAAACAGCTAAAAATAAAAAAAACAAATTTAATTTTGCAATTTTTCCATACAAAAATGATCTTCGAAGCAGCTGAACTACCAGGCGAACAGAAATGCAGAAAATTCAGTGGGCAACTTTAAATTAGCAACTTAAAGTATGCTACAAAATTTTGACAAAAATTTTCTTTTTAAAAAAAAAGTGTGGCATACTTTTAGTGACACTTTTAGAAAAATTTTATTCTGCAGCCGCTTGCTTATAATTTCTGTTCGCCTGGTAGCTGAAATCCGTTCAGAATCAAAAATTAGCGAAAATCAATTCAAATTTTTTGTTGCCAAATCCTCCGCAGTAAATTTAAATATTTGAATTTCAGTAACGGTTTTAAGCTGTTCAGTAGGTTTGGAACAAGAAAATGTTTCTTTCCACAGATTTCTTCAGCTATAATATTTGATATATTTTTTAGGAGCCAGCAACTAAAACCAAATTTCCTTTTAAAAAATAAAACACTCGCTTTTTTAAGTTATTTCAATTTATTTTTATTTCAAATATAATAATAATATTTATAAAAATTACAATAAAATATTGATTACAATTTTAGCTTGTTTATTTATATTATTTGATAAATTTAGTTAGTTTAACAATTTGCTTTATTTTTATAATATTTGAATAACAATATTATTAATTATAAAATTATAATAAAATATAGTAACTTGTTACCCTGTTTATTTTTATATTTGATAAATTTAGGTAGTTTAACAATTTGTTTTTTTTTATAATATTTCAACAATAATAGCATTTAAAAAAATTATAATAAAATATTGTAACTTACAATTTTAGCTTGTTTATTTTATATTATATTTGATAAATTTAGTTATTTTAACAATTTGCTTTATTTTTATAATATTTCAACAATAATAAAATTTATAAAAATTATAATAAAATATAGTAACTTATAACACTATGCAACAGTTTTTTGATCCCGGCTTCAAAATAGTTGATCCCTATGTAAAATTTCACGCTGAATTCAAATCTGCTTAGAAAAATGTTGAAAGTAGAACAGTTTTTGAGATATCGCCAAATTTGCATTTTTCATGTTTTGAAAAAAGGTTAGTCTACTAAAATACAATTTTCTCTGGTTTTAGTGCACCGATTTTTGTAAATTGGGACGAAAATTAAAGATAACAAAATTATTTCTTAAAAAAATTACAGTTGTTTAAAATCCAATCATAAATGACGAAGTTATGGCACTTCAAAGTTGAATTTTAGTAAAAATTTTGATGATTTTTCAATTTTTTGCTGACTTTTACTGAGTTTTTTTCGATCTTTCCATAAAAATTGCTCCGGTTTTAGATATTGATATGATGGCGTAATCTTTTACGAACATTTTTTGCCCTGGTGCATCAACATCGGGTAAAAAATACTTCCGCATTTGCAGTATTTGGTGAAATAACTCAAATTTTATTTTTTATGACTCTGAAAGCACATGAATTCTATTGCTCTCACAAGCTCAAAAGTTTTGCATTGGTCGCACAAAATATGCAATTTTTATCCAAAATTTGCCTCCGAATTCAAATTTTACTTAACATTTTTGAAAAGTCGGACGGTTACTTAAAATATTTACAAAAAAATTGGTATAATTTCAGTTTGTGTTTTCTCGAGTTTTTATATTTACCAATATTGGTTTTTCTTTTTATTTTTTAAAGGTGTAAATATGTCTTTAAAAATTCATTTTTTACATTCCCATTTGGATTTTTTCCCGGACAACCTAGGCGCCGAAAGCGACGAGCATGGTGAACGCTTCCATCAGCAAATGAAGCAGATGGAGTTTCGCTACCAAGGCAAGTGGGATCAGGCAATGATGGGAGACTATTGCTGGTTCTTGTTGCGAGAAACAGAGAGTCTGCACAAAAAACAACAGCGGTCTACATCATTTGAATTTTTTTTTCCTAACTTGAACTGCAATAAAAACTCCTAATGCTCAATGTTTATTCTTATTTGGCTTGGTAAGATGTGATTCTTAAACTGAAAAAACTAGCAAAAACTCGATATATTAGTTATATATCAATGTCAGAGAGGACATTTTGCGACCAATGCAAACTTTTGAGCTTGTGAGAGCAATAGAATTCATGTGCTTTCAGAGTCATAAAAAATAAAATTTGAGTTATTTCACCAAATACTGCAAATGCGGAAGTATTTTTTACCCGATGTTGATGCACCAGGGCAAAAACTGTTCGTCAAAGATTACGCCATCATATCAATATCTAAAACCGGAGCAATTTTTATGGAAAGATCGAAAAAAACTCAGTAAAAGTCAGCAAAAAATTGAAAAATCATCAAAATTTTTACTAAAATTCAACTTTGAAGTGCCATAACTTCGTCATTTATGATTGGATTTTAAACAACTGTAATTTTTTTAAGAAATAATTTTGTTATCTTTAATTTTCGTCCCAATTTACAAAAATCGGTGCACTAAAACCAGAGAAAATTGTATTTTAGTAGACTAACCTTTTTTCAAAACATGAAAAATGCAAATTTGGCGATATCTCAAAAACTGTTCTACTTTCAACATTTTTCTAAGCAGATTTGAATTCAGCGTGAAATTTTACATAGGGATCAACTATTTTGAAGCCGGGATCAGGAAAATTTTGAAATTTTGTTGCATAGTGTAATTTTAGCTTATTTATTTTTATATTTGATAAATTTAGTTAGTTTAACAATTTGCTTTATTTTTATGGTCCCCCATCGGATTTGGTGACTCTAAAAGCGTCGCATGGTTAAAAAGGTTCGGGGCGTTAGGATTGATTTTAGATGGGTTCCATGACATAACAATATTCCTGGAAATGAGCTGGCAGACAAAATTGCAAGGACTGGAGCAGCAACATCGCTAATCGGTCCTGAGCCACACTGGGATTGGTAACCACGTGGTACGGGACCTACTGAGAATAGAGGAAAAATAACAAACGACTGCTTCACTGGGCACAGATACTAGGGCCTAAACAGTCAAAAAACCCTCCTCTCCAACTACAACCGTAAGAGGCTAAGTCATACTAACTCACGGGAAGAACACTGTGAGAATCGGGCTTTCTGAAGGGACGTTGTAAATAACTTAAATATAAATTAAAAATTTAAAAAACCCCCGAACTTAAGTAATTTTCATTTAAAAAGTAAAAAATAATAAAATTAATGTTAAAGTACCTAAGAATCTATTAATAATTCTAAAAAAATAGGGCAGACGTCGTTGACGGTCGTATCTTAAATGCAAATATTTTGAAGTAATTCTATGAAAGTTTTTGAAGTATTTTCTTAATTTTGTTTTTAAGTTAATCTTTGTTGCTTAATTAGACTATTTGTATTTAAATTGTTAGTTTAGGAGCGGTCCCCCAACGCGACGTATTTTTTAGAATTATTAATAGATTCTTAGGTACTTTAACATTAAGTTTCTTTTATTATTTTTT
Source organism: Chymomyza amoena (assembly GCA_037043745.1). Taxonomy (NCBI): domain Eukaryota; kingdom Metazoa; phylum Arthropoda; class Insecta; order Diptera; family Drosophilidae; genus Chymomyza; species Chymomyza amoena. Next base: position 130,645 of record JBAMAX010001837.1, on the reverse strand, counting down.
ACTTTTTAAATGAAAATTACTTAAGTTTGGGGTTTTTAAATTTTTAATTTAATTTTTTATTTCATACTTTTCATAGGTAGATTAGGTTAAGTTAGACTTTAGTATATTATAATATACTTACTATAATTTAGATTCTTGTTAAGGTATAGATTACATTTAAGGTCAAGCTCGATTGCTTTTTTTTACGCATTCTCTCCACTTTCACTCCCCACAACTTTTAAACAGCTCAACCGGTTTTCATCAAACATGTCTAGGAACACTCGCACATAACCTTTAATACAAAAAAAAAACTAAATTGAAATCACTGCATGCGTTCGGGAGTTATGATGCTTACAGACAGACAGACAAATTTTAAGCCAATCGGACAAAGTTGATGTTTTTAACTTTAAATGGCCATAACTTCTAAACGAGAAGAGATAGAGCAAAAATAACCACATTTTCGAAACAGTGACGTCGTCAGCTTCAATAGGACCAAATTTTAGGCCAATCGGACAAAGTTTATGTTATTAACTTCAAATGACCATAGAGACCGAAGAGATAGAGCAAAAATAACCTCAGATTAGAATCAGTGACGTCGTCAGCTACAACAGGACCAAATTTTAAGCCAATCGGACAAAGTTGATGTTTTTCTCCCCACTTTTACTCCCCACAACTTTTAAACGGCTCAACCGATTTTCATCAAACATGTCTAACAACACTCGCACATAATTCACCTTTAATACAAAAAAAAAACTAAATTGAAATCACTGCATGCGTTCGGGAGCTATGATGCCATAGACAGACAGACAAACAAACAGACACGTCAAACTTATAACACCCCTCTTTTTGCGTCGGGGTTAAAAATGTATTTATTGAAAATAGGTAAATCCGCTTTTTAAGTTGATTTTGAATGTTTCACATATTTTACAGAGCTACAAGCTAATATGAATCAATAAAAAAACATTCCATAACTCGGTTACAAAAACGTAGGTTTTATTGCAAATACAATGTTTTAAAAATTAAATATATAAAAATAAATATTCAAGTGAACACAATACGAAAATAGTATAAACATAGATTTGTTCAAAAGCAAAATAACTAAAGAACCATAAAGCACAAAATTATTGTTTAGTAAAAATAATATATAAGTAATAGTAGTAAATATAAAGTCAAAATTGCTTAGAGTAACTTGTTGGGTTACTTCCTGAAGGGCACACAATAATACAGTTTTAGTACGAATAATATATATTAGTTAATGTGTAAAAAAATGCATGGAATGTCTGTTGTTTGTGGAACACAACAGTCGTATGCTTTGAGACCAAAAATTCCAGCGAGGAAGACAGTTAGAGAGCACGAAAGAGCAATGACTCCTTCTATAAATGCATACCAACGCATATTTTGGAGTTACGATTCTGCTTCTGACTTATCTCTAAGACCTGGAACATCTCTTGCAAGGCTTCGTTGGTGCTCGTTTTACGACGATTGCGACGCAAAGTCACACGACCCGATTTAAATTCACGCACTATAGCGTCAAGACCTGAAAATAATTTAATTGACAGTAATTAGTTAGAGGTTAGGTAAATAAAATGTGATTTCTTGTAGAGGTATAGAACATCAAAATGAAATAATGCAGGCGTTATAAGAGCCTATTGAAACCCAATATTTTACATTTATTTCAAAGCGTTCAATGAGATTCTTTCTTACTTTCATTTAAACTGTGACTAGGAAATACATCTAAGTTAAGAAAGAAATCCAAATTTAGGAAACATATTATTTACCATTTTGCCTTAGAGTCACCTGAATCTTTAAGATATTTTTAAGAAAAAATCGGCAAAGTTGCACAGCTGCCTTTTTGTAAGTGAAAATTCAACACTATCTTGTTCGTAATTTGGAAATATACCAAAAAGCCACTAAAAATATATGTCAATATGTCAAAATCGTAAACACTTTCGACTAGACGCTTCTTGACTCAAATACGCAAATTCTTTCTACTTCTTAGAGAAACCACAACTCTATCAAGTGCAACAGGTTTTGACTCTTTACAACAAGATCCTGCAATACATATCCTGTTGAAATCGATCACATCTTCCTTTATGACTTAATAACAAAAAAAATTAAAGATTCAAATAATCGACCGTGCTCCGGATTTTTTTTTATAAACGATACGAAGGAATTGAAAGCTTTACAGCTGTTCTAACAAAGCGTAATGAATATATCGGAAGATATCGACAAAAAATTTGGTAAAATAGGGACTCAAAAATTAAAAAAAAATATAATTAATATTAGTCTTGAGCCACAACAATGCAGTTAAATGCAATATAAAAAAATGGCGGACGTAAAGTCGGGCCCGGACGACTTTAGGATACCCTGTACCACTAGCTTGTCATAAAGTCCGATTTCTTCACAAAAAACCAAAAACAGAAGAATTTTTAAGCAAACATTTTTTTTTTGACCGATCGTTCCTATGGGAGCTATATGATATAGTCAACCGATTTCAATAAAATTTGACACAGTGCTTAAATACCTTAAAAAAGATATGAATGCCAAATTTATTTCAAATATCTTTACAAACAAACAAAACACATCGAATTTTGTATAAAAAATGGCGGACGTAAAGTCGGGCGCGGACGACTTTAGGATACCCTGTACCACTAGCTTGTAATAAAGTCCGATTTCTTCACAAAAAACCAAAAACAGAAGAATTTTTAAGCAAAAATTTTTTTTTACCGATCGTTCCTATGGGAGCTATATGATATAGTCAACCGATTTCAATAAAATTTGACACGGTGCTTAAATACCTTAAAAAAGATATGAACGCCAAAGTTATTTCAAATATCTTTACAAACAAACAAAACACATCGAATTTTGTATAAAAAACGTGTTTTTGGACCGATTGGTCCTATGGGAGCTATATGATCTAGTCAAACGATTTGGATTAAATTTGGTACAGTGCTTAGGAACTATAAAATACTCACGAATGTCAAATTTGGTCCCAATATCTTAACAAACAAACGAAACACAACAAATTTTTTTAAAAAATCGATGTTTTGGAAGATCGGACCTATGGGAGCTATATGATAGAGTCCACCGATTTTGTTCAAATTTGGCACATTGCTTAAGTGGTCTAAAAAATTTCCAAACGCCAAATCTGGTTAGGATATCTTTATTAAAAAACGAAATATAGCCAATTTTTCTTTAAAAAAGTTATTTTGGCCGATCGGTCCTATGGGAGCTATATGATATAGTCAACCGATTTTGATCAAATTTGGTACAGTGATTGGGAACTATAAAAAACTTTCGATTGCCAAATTTCGTTACGATATCTTCATAAACAAACGAATTATTCATCTAAAACGCTTTTTTTTTTTCGAGGTCGTCTCAAACACCCCCATGGGAGCTATATAATTTATCCCCGATATCAAAAAAATAAAATAAACTTGCCTCCTATGGAATAATATGGGATCTAATGTGAAAGTTTGGTAACTCTAGCTCTTACCATCTCTGAGATCTAGGCGTTCACACGGACGGACGGACGGACAGACGGACAGACGGACAGACGGACATGGGTATATCGACTTCTCTATTCACCCTGATCATATTTTAGGTAACTTTGGAGTGTCTCCGACGTCTCCTTCTATATGTTACATACATTTTCGGCTTGCACAAACTTAATATACCCTTGGACCATACGGTACAGGGTATAAAAACGAAATATAGCGAATTTTTCTTTAAAAAAGTTATTTTTGGCCGATCGGTCCTATGGGAGCTATATGATATAGTCAACCGATTTCGATCAAATTTGGTACAGTGATTGAGAACTATAAAAAACTTTCGAATACCAAAGTTGGTTACGATATCTTCATAAACAAACGAATTATTCATCTAAAACGTTTTTTTTTTGTCGAGGTCGTCTCAAACACTCCCATGGGAGCTATACAATTTATCCCCGATATCAAAAAAATAAAATAAACTTGCCTCCTATGGAATAATATGGGATCTAATGTGAAAGTTTGGTAACTCTAGCTCTTACCATCTCTGAGATCTAGGCGTTCACACGGACGGACAGACGGACAGACGGACAGACGGACATGGGTATATCGACTTCTCTATTCACCCTGATCATATATTAGGTAACTTTGGGGTGTCTCCGACGTCTCCTTCTATATGTTACATACATTTTCGGCTTGCACAAACTTAATATACCCTTGGTACTATACGGTACAGGGTATAATAATCGAATGTTGCACCCAACAAATTTTTTGGCCGATCGTTGGGGATTGTATTATAAAGTCAGCCGATTTTTATCAAATTTGGTACAGCGATTGAAAAAAAAACTTCTGAGAGCTAAATTTGGTTACGGTATATTCATAAATAATCAAATTCTTTATCTAAAACTCTTGGGGCTTTTCGATGTCCTCTTAAACACCCCTATGGGAGGTATATAATTATGTCCCCGATATTACAAATATTAAATATATATTAAGACTTCGGCTTTCAGGGGTCTCCGAGGCGTCCATGCACAACCTTAATATTCCTTTTGTACCATACGGTAGAGGGTATAAAAATACAGATGGGATAAAGATTTTGCACAAAAAAAAAAAATCGTAGCCTACCTACAGGGGCTGCCTTACTTATAAATACTAGAAAATGTGTAAAGAAGTGAAGAGCTTTAACCACTTAAAAGTTTAATCTAGTTTAAGTAGAGTAATCTTTCTTCACGATATATTTTGTGCAGTTGTTATCGATTAACGTCTTTGTTTCGAAGTTAAGCAGATTGAAGAATACATGAAGACTATTTACATATAGGGGGGACTCTTATTTTTTATATTATTCTAGTTTGTTATACATATTTCGAATAAAATCTGAATAATCATTGCCAAAGGACGACTTTTTAGATTTCCCAAGCACTGTATAAAATCGTATCAAAATTGGTTGGTTATTTCATATTGCCCCATAGAACTGATCGGAAAAAAAAAACGTTGATTCATAATTCGTTTGCTTGCGAAAACATCGTAAAAAGATTCAGAAATCCAAAAGTATTTGAAAGTATCATACGAAATATACCAAACATGATTACAATGTGATAACATAGGGTATCTCAAAGTCGTTTGCGTCCGACTTTCACCTACGCCATTTTTTGTAGAGGTTTTTTTAGTCTGCACGTACTCAAAAAATATAACCCAATCTTTTTTGGACCAATGTTTAAAAAAAAATTTATTTGCAATAGTTAATCCAATACGATTGGCTCGATTTAAACATATCTCTTTATCATGGGCACCTTCGTTGAGCTGAAGGACATTGCCGTTCTCCGTTTACAAAGTTCATTCAATAGTTCAAATGCCTCAATTCTAAGATTCTATGTACTTCCAAAAAAGAACTTGGTGTTGGTTTTAAAATTGATTTATATGAAAGCCAATAAGCCTTGTTAAATCGTTTTATTATCGGTTTTGATAATTTATGATTTTTTTTCGTTTCCATGCCTCTTCTTATATGTTCTATACCTCTCAAAATCATTTTCATTTTGTTTAAATATTAAAGCCACGATATAAAAAGAGTTTAGTTTAAGTATCATGCGATTAGCGTTAAGTTTGTTTAAGTAACTTTAACCTCAGACAAGAGAAGGATTTACCTTTATACCTACCTTTAAAACAGCTCAAAACAAGCCGACTGGATTGACATAATCAAGTAAGCCTTTCGCTCTAAAGTGTGACTGTGTGTGTGTGTGAGGTGAAAACAGAGCCGTACGCACGGGGGTTCAAAGTAAACCTATTTAGAGTAGCACATGAACTTAGGTTCTTATAACAAAACAAAAAGTTGCAACTTGCAACTGTTGCCTCCTAAAGAAAATTCTTACGCGACGTCCCTGCTGGCAAGTGGTATATAAGAAATTACAGCAAATGGAAATAAATCACGGCAGAGTGCTATATAAAAGTGCGTTAGTGTGAGTGTCTCTAAGCTCCCAACATTCAACAACTGTCACAGGCGACAAATGAAGGCGCCAAAGTGTAGACATTGTGTATACGACTTGTTGGACCCAATGCCTTAGTAGCAAGTCAATGAAATGCTGCGTAAAGCATGTGGTAGTATGAGTGCTGGCATCTTTGTGTGTGTGTGTGTGTGTGTGTATAGTACATAAGAAAAGTGGCGCAATAAAACACGGAAATATAAAACGCACAAATAATAATAATAATAAGCCATAGCACGACGACAACATCAGAAGAAGCTGCAGAAGCTAAAAATCATGCGCTAGCTACAACAATGGTTCGTTTTTTAATACACTTCATTCAAAGGATCAAGGTTAGTATAGATTTGAAATACGTAAAAGTAGGCGTGGCTGAATATTGGTAGGTTTATATCCAGATGACTGAAGCTATTATTATATAAGTTGCATAACATTTGAGGTCGGCGTAAATGCATTCAAAAGGGTAATTAAATCATTCATACTCTTTAAGTGATGATCACCCATTCATCTAGACAATGTGCATTGAATTGCGAGCACAATATTTTGGTGTACAGCTTACTTAGTGTACAATAAATGAAAATATTTGAAAAAATGATAAAGCAATTAGAATTGGGTATCATAGCAATATTTAAGTATTGGATCTTGTTTTCATAGCTTACGGAGAGCAGTAGCGGCATAAAAACACAGTCCCCGAATAGATCACGTTTTTTAAACTGAGGTTACTAGTGCTGGAAGTATCCTTTCTATTCCTGCAACATCCACAAAAAGCGAGCGCATGTTATTTTTAATCACCCGGTATTTCGGTAGCTGTCACTTTTGAAGCTTTTATTCTTTGACATTTGACGCTATTACTAAAAATGGAACGATACACGCTTCAACAACGCATTGAAATTATTACAATACTCTACAAAAATGGTAAAAATCTTGCAGTCACAGTCGCAAAACTAAAGCATTTTTGGGTCGTCGTGAAGCACCTTGTCGGACAGCTATACAGAAATTGGTGGAAAAATTCGAGCTGCTGGGACACGTTAGTGAAGTGAAGAATAAAACCCGTGCACGTCGCTCAAGAACAACTGAGAATATTGCTGCTTTAGCTCAAAGTGTTGAAGAAAACCCAGGTTTGTCCATTCCTCTTCGTTCTTTGGAATTGGGCATTCCACAAACGTCCTTACACCGTATTTTCCATAAAGACTTGGGTCTTAAGGCTTATTAAGTTCAGTTAACACAAGAACTCAAGCCGGCCAATCATCAACAGCGCCGTGTCTTTGCTGATTGGGTCCTTGAAATGCATGAAAATGATCCGGAATTCCATCGAAAAATCATCTTGACTAATGAGGCCCATTTCCACCTCGGTGGCTACGTCAACAAGCAAAATTGTCGCATGTGGGGCTCGGAAAAGCCAAGAGTTATTGTTGAGAAGCCTCTCCATCCTCAACGTCTGACTGTTTGGTGCGGTTTATGGTCCGGTGGGGTCATTGGACCTTACTTTTTCGAAAATGAGTATGGATCAACAGTTACGGTAAATGGATTGCGCTATCGAGAGATGATTAATGCTTTTTTATAGTCGGAGTTGGACGGTATTGATATGGACGACGTTTACTTTCAACAAGACGGCGCTATGTGCCACACAAGCAACGAAACCATTGCTCTTTTAGGGGTAAAGTTTCCGGACCGTGTTATCTCTCGAAGAGGTGATCACAATTGGCCACCGAGATCTTGTGATTTCACACCTTGCGACTTCTTCCTTTGAGGCCACGTGAAAGATAAGGTCTACGCCAACAGCCCATCTTCGATTCAAGACCTCAAAGATAGAATTCGTGAGTCTATCGAGGACATAGGGCAGCCACTTTGCGATTTGTTTAAGGAAAATTTCATGAAAAGGATATTGTCCTGTAAGCGTGGTTGTGGTGGTCATTTGGCTGAATGTTGAATTTCATTATTTACGGCATACCTTCCTCTTTATTAAGAGAAAAACATCCCATCATTTATTATTGGAAAACCATTTATCTTTTGCTTTGTTTGTTAGTTCATTTTATTATTTGAATATACTTATGGCCCACTCTGAATTTATTTAGGCATTCAAAAAACAGTCGCTACATGAACTTCGATGTATCGAAGTAAAAAAAAATATCGAAATGTCATCGATGTATGACCCTATTCTACATACATAGAAATTTCTCGATTTACAAATATACTATAATTAAATTTGTCTTATTAATTATGAAATTTATGCGTAAAAACAAGTTACTGTCAAAAATCTTACAATTTCATCTGTACTCACCTATAAGAAAGCTTCTTTTAGAAAGCCGAAAATGTTTATTAAATTTAAAACTTCAAAAAGAAGTTATAACCTAATCGACTTTGTTTTTTTTAATCTCACTCGTCTTCTATTAACATCATCGGATTGCGAAGTTCAATTATTAAATACATTATATAAACCTAACAAACAAGTCTTTATTCCGTAGCCTAAACTTTCAAAATTTGCAATTACTTCTCTGACGAAAGACATCTTTACTGTCATCACATTCGGGAAACAACTTACAGTATTTTAAACACCAATACGAAATTTCTAATAATTTTAAATCCAAATGACAAAATACGTTTGTTTTATTAATAATTATTTTTTCTATAAAAAACCTAGGATTTTAATAAAAATTTGCCTATAATTCACTACCACTTAAAGCACTTATCATTGATATCTTTACAATATACAAAAATATAAAAATGGAAACCGTTAAAGCCATAATCTTCAAGCACCCAGAAATTGATACTATTTGGAAACCGATTTACAGTGTATTCCCTTGTCGGTCACTGCCACAGCTGCATTATTTTTTTTTTTGCGTAAAAATAATAAATTGCGTCTTCGTTGTTGAATTTGATACGCTTTGGTGTAGGTTTTGGTTCTTCTTGGTCCCCCGCCGAACTTCACCTCCGCACCATAACAAACAAAACGTAAAGCTAAATAAGCTACAAGCTACATGGCTAAAAAATGCGTAAAAAAGTATGAACAAAAAAAAAAGAAGAAAAGTATGTAAACGCTTGCCGTGCCAGGGCTTAAAGCTCAAGGAGAGAGCGACGAAGATGGCAGCAGCGTTTTCAAGGACTAAGGACCAAGAACCAAGCAATAGGCAACTAGTAAGTAAGAAGAGCAAGTAAGCAGTAGCAGCTGGAGCAGCAGCATGGCTTTTTGCTGCTCTTTTTGGGGCAGCGGCAACCCAATGTTGCCATGGCAGGTTCCACAGAAGCCAACTAAAGGTTTTAGCCAGCTATTCAACACACACACACAGACACACCTATACTAACCCATAGTTTTGCAGCTACAAAACTTAAATCGAATTCAAGTTTTCAAAGTTACGCATACGCCGCGTATACATACGTAGCATGACTAGTACAGGTAGGTCTGATTGAACCGGAAATGCTCTGCTGTTGTTGTTACTTGTCATGCGGTTGACAATGTGTGGGTGTGTGTGTGTGTGTGTGGGTGTGCATGTGTTTGTCTGTCTGTGTATATAGGTCTGTATATGTGTGAAGGATATTGGCCTTTTTTGTTCGTTTGAGTGTGAGATATTTCTGTTCAAAAGTCAATTATTTTACACTGCTCAAAATTGGGCAACTCAAAAATGTCCAGCTGCACAAGCAAAAGGCAGCCCAAGGCCAAGTCGTACATGGTTTATGCTTACCTAAATTGCAATTTTCTTAAAATTATGAGTTGACAAACACGAATTTTTACAATTATCTGCTAATAATATGTTATTTTCGTGTATGTAAATAAAACTCTTTCAGGCCTAAAATTTTGCATTACATCCCTAAGATCTTATGCACTTGAGACTGGGTTTGTGGGTATTATATGGGGATTAATAACAAGTTACATTAAATTTTTGGACAATGGTGATTTCACAATCGACCTGAAAAAGTTTTAATTATTGACTTTATTGTGAGTTGAGTATACAAATTCCTTTGTAGGGATCTTTCCATATATCCAATTTTTCTTTACAGACACACCCCATTTTTATATTTTTTATAACGAATTAATGTGTAACGAAACAATTTTCTGCTCCCGTCGAACTCACTGTAAGAAAGTGTGGCTGTTTCAGTCCCAACGGCAAAATGGGTCTAGGTTAATAGGGGCGGGTCCCTAGGCGGTATGGGGATTGGTGTGCAAAGCGCCTAGGCGTCGGAGATCCCTAGTCAGACATAAGGGGTTTTTCCTGAGCTTCTTTATGAGAGCACATCGGCAGGAAGAACATGATTATTTTTGCTGTCTTGATCATTTTAATATAGAAGTTGTATCTTTTTTTACACGCAAATTGTATTTGCACTAGTTTAGTTTACCTTCATATTACAGGATTCAAAATTTTTTAATTTTTCCAAAAATAATACGCTTTGCTCTTTTACCATTATGCATTTATGCCCGTTAAAGTCCGAAGTTCGCGTAAAAATGTTTACTTCTGTGGCCACTAGAAAGAGTTGCTTTCTGCAGCTAAGCCAAAATCCATATAGATTCCTAGTAAATGTTTTCTCCATTTAAAAAGATGTAATCTGTCGTAGCAGTGCCAGAAGGGTTAATTGAGCGTTTAGACTTATATCGAAAACCACGACTTTGAAAGTATCCTTATATCTGAGGCATAAACACGATAGCTGGAGCTTTGGAGCTTTGCCATGACGATGACGTTGACGCTGATGTTGCTCCTGCTGCTGCAAACAACAATGGTGTTGACTGTTGCCACACTTGTTGTTATGTAGCCTAGCCTGCATACACACCATATAGACTTTATATACTCTATAACACAGCTACAGCTTCTTACACGAGGGTAGGCCGAAAAGTAATGGGACTAGCTAACTGGAGTCGTAGAAAGGAACTTTGTTCGAAAATATACAAAGACATCTGATGAGGGATACCCCGTATGCCGAAAGAAATTATGTTTCTAAATACAAGAGACTTGACGATAGTTCCGAAGAGTCAAACTTTGATGCAGTTTCAAGTTTCAGTTAAAATTTATAATAGTACTAGTGAGTACTTTTTGAATACTCTAAAAGTGTATAAATATTGTTAGATTATCTAGTTAGCTTATCTAGACAATCAAAAGATTTTTGGATTACTTGACTTTCATGACTCTCTAAAAAGCCGTATGGACGAACTTAAGTATTCTTAAGAGAGCTCGCATCTCTAATAAATTCATGCCCCACAGAAACTACATTTCAACCCGTTTGCGACTACGCTTCTGTCGGCACTTAATGTCCAATACCCGGTGTTGAACAATTTTCTATGCTATATTCACGATATTCACAAAATTGTGTATATCTCACGAACCAAGACACATAATCCCATCGCAATAAGCTTAAAACCTCCGTATTGACAACTTCTAACACACGCAAAAATCATATTTGAAATTCTTCAACGTGTTCATGAGAACACCTGTAACACGTAAAACATTAACATTAATTAATCTGACAATGTACACAATGCCACACAAAAAAAATAAATAAAAAAAAATTTGTCGAAAAATTAAAAAAAAATGTTAGGGGTATGAAAAATAGATGTTGGCCGATTCTTAGACCTACCCAATAGGCACACACAATTTCGTATGAATCGGTCTAGCCGTTACGGAGGAGAATGGTAACTTGTTAGTTAGTTGTGACACGGAAATTTTATATTTAAGATGTTTTTTATAGACAATTTTCCAAAGAGCTTGAAAACGACCGCCAAAAAAGGCTTGTAAGTTGTCATACCTACAATCGCTGAAAATTTACAGCCAATTTGTTTAAAATTTAAAAAAAAAATGTTAGGGGTGGCAACCATGGGTATAAAAAATAGATGTTGGCCGATTTTCAGACCTACCTGATAAGCACACAATTTCATGAGAATCGGTCTAGCCGTTTCGGAGGAGTATGGGCACTAACATTGTGACACGGGAATTTTATATATAAGATAAGTATCTAATTCTTGTAGCTTCCGAAATCTAAGCATTCTTAAAGATTAAAAAAGGAATTTATCATTTAATCAATCATTTAACTAATTATCCAATTTTTCAAAATTTTTTCAAGTTCAGACTCTTGTGGGATGCAATTATTGTCACTCAAGTTACTTTAAACGCTTTTTTTAAGAACTTCCATTCTTGGCTAGGCCGTTCATTTATCAGCCTACACTCGCGCATATGTATATCCCATCTTGGCCCCAACTAAGGTGAGGCTTGGCCATGGTAAGCGACAATATTGTCAGAAATTCATTCATTCGTTTCGCTTCATTTGTTTTTGCACCTTCAGCACGACCGACAGGCCACTATACACCATCTATACTATGTGTATATACACCGAGAGAACGACACGAACGTGGTTCTGGCCTGGCTCTGGTTTTTGCTGGCGGCGTCTGGCTGTCTAAAGCTGCTGCATGAAATGTTGCCAGCTCAAATGCTTCATGTGCTTCAAGAAGTGCGCGCGCGTTTTCAGCTCGTTCTAGATACTTATGAGTTAATAATTCGCGCGGCATTTTACTCTGTTTTCGCATCATTTTTCACTCGTCGAAGTTTTGAGTTAAGGTATGTGGCGGTATTTTTGACTTGGTATACAATAAGCGTGTTGATTGATACGGGAAGAGTTCTATATAGAATAATATATGTGTGTGTGTGTGTGAGAATGTGCGCTCGTTAAGCATACGTCGCGTTGTACGCTGTTCGCGCCAAAAAGTAGACAACGGAAACGGAAATGCTTGCTACCCAGGCATTACAGTAATTGCGTGCACGTGTGTGTGTGTGTGTGCATAAGTGACTATATGTGTATGTGTGTGTCTCTAAGCTTGTCAATTACAAACATGCTGCTTAATATAATAGTTAAAAGATCTGCGGATTAGCAGTTAATCATTTATTACGGAAATTTTCACTTTTAAAGATTAATGTGAAAGTGTTGCGGTGAGTTAAAGCTGCTGCAATTTGATATGTATATATACTATATATGTATATAAAAGAATATATAGTATCTAATTGTGTTACAAGTTTATATTTTTTTTTTTGTTGTTGCTGTTTTTGTCAATGTATGCGTTTATTGTCATCTATGATTTGCACAGACACGCAGCTGATACCTGCTGTCTGACATAGTTTATGTTGCACATAATTCAGTATACATATTTGCGATATATATAACTATTTTATATAAACCAGCACTTATACGTAGATAGCGCATTCTACTACTACACACACACACAAATAAATACTTATATATGCCTATAAAACATGTGCTGACCCGGCTGACTATGTGCAATGTCATACACTTGAGCTATGTGCACAGTCAATGTTACTATATACTATAGAGGTATATCGTAGTATATTTATCAGTCTGCGTCTGTTACTATGTTTATGCATGCTTCTTTTTTAAGAACATCAGATGTATAAATATATTTAAATTCTTATTATAATAACGGATAGCGATTGAGCCTTTTCCGTTCGTAAATAAAATCTTAAAAAAGATATCGGTTTGAAATTGAGCTGATTACCCATTGTAACAACTTCACAAGGACACTTATAGGAAAGTTTCCAATAATAAGACTAAAGTTCTCTTTAATCTTCTGATTAGCCCATCTCCTACCAACCCTTCCTCGAGAACTGCATATCCTTTGCAAATTACACTGCATTTACTAACAAAGATACACTTGTTATAGCGTATTTTTTTTTTATCCTATATTCCCCGAGAGATTATTTATGTTTCGGAAACAGAAAAAAGTCACAGGGTGGGTTGTGCGATGACTTTTGTTTCATGTTTGGCAAAATTTCGTCACAGCCATGCTGGTTTTTGCAAAAAAATCATGAGTTTTGGTTTCTTAACTTTTTTGGTGGTTTGGCAAATTTTCTACGATTTCTTGGAAATCACTGAATGCCTTATGTCACTCAAACACTTGCGTTCTCGATAGAAACCACGAAACGATCCATAAAACACTTTTGTAAAAAAATGGATGTTGTACCAATTTAAGGCTAGTACGCAGCATCTTAAAAAGTCGTGAATGAAAAAGTGATAAAAAAATGTTAACCGTAGAGTTTCTAGACAATTGACATGTAGATGGTGCAACTAACAATAGATGGCGCCAGCAAAAACAAATACAAAGTACATCCGCTTTACAAAATAGTAAAAACTAAATAGATGAATCTCAGAAAAAATTACTTTGCATTTATTTCCCAAGCAACGCCATTATTTTCAACTTTTTTGTAAAATTGCTGGAAAAAAACAGGACCAGGCCAACTCAAGAAAAACTCAGTATGTAGACTCATATTTAATATGCGGAGCTGTCTGTGGAAGATGCAAGTGCTGTAATATGCCTTTTATTTTATTTTATGTAAAAATACCTTAAGATATCCTTTCTTTGCTATTCCTTTTAGTATTTTCATTTAAATGCGTCCAAACTGGACAAAATCAACCAAAGTTATGGTAAGAAACATGATATAGCCAAATTATTTTGATCAAATTTGGTATAGTGCTGGGAAACTCTAAGAAATTATAAAATAAAAATGAATTGCTTACTATATCTCTTTTCACACTTTATATAACTTTGGGGGCCTCCGAAATCTTCTTGTGGATAAATACATACATATCCGGCTTACAAAAACTTAATATGCCCATTGTACCATAAGTTACAGGGTACAAATATCGTATAATCTGGCAATTTTCCGACTTAACAAGCCAGATTCTTCAAGGTTCTTGATGGCATCAAGAGCTGAGAGAGAGTCGGAGCAAATACCATAATATGTATGTGAGTTTTTAATAAGGGAAATTGCTTGATGGATGGCTATGATTACTGCTGAAAATTTTGAAGTTTAGTGGAGAAGAACGACCTGATAAATAACTAAGCTATATGTTCTAATGCTGAATAAATAGACAGACATCTTCAATGGTTCCAGGTTCAATTTAAGACAATAATGCAGAATTTAAATTGGTTTTGGCGTTTTAGATAGCGTAGATGGCTCTTTCCAGGGACAATTTTGTATAGGCACATTCAAATTAAATTATTAACAGAGAGTTATTGTTTAGTTGTTAATAAGGCTTAAAGCTTGCTACTATGTATATACTATATTATACTATAAGTATAAAATTATATGATCTGATTGATTCATTAAATCGAACACGAAGAGTGGCAATTAGAGTTAATATGTTTTTCCATGCTATCAAACAGTCCAAATGAGGTCATGGGGTTTGCATTTTCAATGAGCCTGGAAAACTACTACAAGATGCCTAACACTTATTTGGCAGAGTCACCTTTATTGGTAAAACGAAGTCGAATATTGTCAGAATTTATAGAAAAGGGGATCCCATATTCTGTGGCTTTATTCACCGAACATAATATTTAAAGTAGCCAGGTACTTGAAAATTCACGATTTTAAAATGTTCCCATAAACTGTTTATTATCGGTTGTGGGTGCCAGACAACTACAATTTAATCATTTACTATGGGATCGATTTTTTTATATACTATTTATATATGTATATAAATAGAGATTTGCCAAAGGTAATGTTTCAACATAATATGCTGATCTCTGCACTTCAAAGGCATACACGTTCTCATATTTCCAAGTATATAAATACAGGTGTCCTCTCATAGATACAGGTTACAAATAACTTGCCTCAGAATCGTCAGTGTATATTTATATATGTTTCATTCAATAGAAAACAGACTTATACATATGTATGGATGAACTAGAGACTCCATAACTACAACTAGTTGAATTCGTTTCATTTTATTTACACTGTCTATAATACTTTGTATATAGACATATGCACTAGCATATCTGAGCGTGTCTTTATGCATCTTCATCCTTAGACTATTTGTGTCTATTAATATATTTACATTTAATTATACAAATTTGTTTACAACCCACATATATAAATTCAATTAAATGTTGTCCTTCAAACTTGGCACTTTCGGAGCAAAGCCACATACTGTAGGCGACACTTGACTAAAAAAGTTATCCCAGACGCACACTTGCAGGCAAGGATCTCATGACAAGAACTTGGCCAAATCAAAATCAATAATCAAACTTGGGTTTTTTTTTTCTCACAATTGTTTCAACGCAATAGAACGGAAATTAAATGGTAAAGATGGCCCACAAGTGCAACAATACACACACATACATATACATGCTATATATATATATATATCTTTATACAGGGTGTTGCTATACGAGCCAGATAGGATATTAGCTCATAAACAAAATGAAAACAATAGTACGAATTTTATAAAAGAGCTTCGAGTAAGCTAGGCAAATCTAGCAAATAAAATAAAAAGGCACGGGCTACGTTTAATAAAAACCTTTTCATGTTTTTAAAATTATCAAAATATTTCACTTTATACCAAAATTAACGTGCCCATCTTTTGTAAGGTCATGTATAAATTCAAACGCGAGACATCCTGTGTAGAAAAACTACGCTTTATATAGTATGATATGATTACAGTGGCTCAGTATTTTCAAAACAGTGTCGATCTATTAATTGCATTTGTTAATCCATTTTGTATATTAGAAAGGTATAGCAATAATAAGCATATTTTTGGGTCAGTCTCTAAAAGTTATAAATAAAAAGCAAATCGGAAAAATTCCCTTATTTCAAAAAAATAGATAACTTTATATTCTTTTGGAAAATAATTACTTTATATTTCGGTGTCTGTGAGATATATAAAGCATACAAATAAAAATTATTTAAAAAGCGAATGCCCTTTTTTTTAAGTTTACATAGCCATAACCATTAAGCTAATATGGCCAGAGAGCTTTTACCAAGCTGACACCGATATCACTAGGGTTTTATATATAGTGACATCGATATACGTATACAGTAATCCATTCAGGCTATATAGGATGCGATTTATCGCTCAGGTTGAATTTCTAAAATATTTAAATGACATTTGTAAGATGAAAAATTAAGTTTTATATGTATTACTTGTTAATTGATCGAGAAACAAAGAGGCCCTTTCCTTCAATTAGGATTCTAATTAAGAAACCAAGCACCCACTTTTCCAAAAAAGAAAGAAACAATTTTGGTTGTGAAAACTTATTTTGATAATTTTCAAGTATTTCAAACCATTGAATTATGAAATAGAAATGAAATCTAATTGTAATATAATTTATAGCCAGAGCAATTTGGTTATCAAGTTTTTTTCAGCATATTGCTCAAAGTTCTTCTAACGAGTTAGAGACTATTTAAACTTATTTTTGTTATTAATTATGCTTTTAGTGTAAACAAAAATTAAAATTTAGTCTAAACTTTAAACTCTAAAGTAATCGATCTTAGAAAAGCGCCTTACTAACAATTTTTGGTACTAAATTATTGTTCTTTGAGATATTTTCCAAATCCAAATTTTTGTTCCTTGGATTTATTTCCTCAGGCAGTAGCTCAAAATATGCCGGATCTATTTAGAACGGTAAATAATTAAAGGGTTACGAAACCTTTGAACTTTTGGAAAATCGTTTTTCTTTTCTCGAAATGCTACCTTATAGTCTTAAGAAATCACGAAGTATATTAATTTAGAACCATTCGATCGGCAAAATGATTTTTTGACACTTGAAGCCATGCGCTTCCAAGCGGTTGAAGTCGTGCTAGAAAACTTTAAGCAGGTTTTTTTCGAAACGACATTTTTTAAAACGGTGCGAAGTGTTACTCTTACAATTTCTTGACCGATTTAAATGCTTTTTAAACCAAAATTTTCGTAAATCTATCAGCTTGTGCGTGACGTAGAATTTTCACGTTAGAAGGAATACTTTTTGAAGAATTGTGACCACTACACTGCGTACCAGTTGTACTTCACCTGTTGGAGTGGCTTCGTTCCATTAACTTTACTGACGTAATTTTTCCAGCTCGAGGAATTTTTAATTAACACACTAATGTATACTTATTAAAGCTATTATAATAAATTTGCTCAACATTCTTCGGTTTCCATTTTAAAAAATCCCTAATATATGCATAGATTTTTGGTCGTGAAGGTGGCTAACCCCTTAAGAAAATATACCTGATTGGAACATAATTGAGCCGAAACATATGGCAAATTCCCATATAAATGTATGTAAATACATACTTTCAGTTATAAACTCATCATCATCGTATGGCCATTACAACCCGCTCTCGGGTTACGGCCGACCTCAGCAGCTCTCGCCAGGCGCCTATGCTTTGCGAGCGCCTTCTCCAATTAGAAATACCAAGGGAGGGTAGGTTCTCCTCCACTTGATCTCTCCATCGGAGTCGTGGTCGTCCCCTCCGTCTTCCTTCGTCGGCTTTCGCTTCGAATACCTTTTTCGCTGGAGCATCATTATCCATATGTACGACATGGCCGAGCCAGCGCAGACGTTGTATTGTGATACGCTGGACAACATCCATGTCGTCGTAGAGCTCGTACAGCTCGTGGTTCATCCGTATGCGATAGCCTTCCTCAAAACGTACGGGACCGAAGACTTTGCGTAGAATTTTCCTCTCAAACACCCCAAGAGCAGCTGCATCTGTCCGTGACACAACCCATGCTTCTGCGCCGTATAAGAGCACGGGCAAAATGAGCGTCTTGTAGAGTGTTACTTTGGTTGGTCGAGAGAGGTCTCTCAGTTCTAAGCTAAACTTTCAAAATCCTTTTTAAGGACTTTTTGATATTTCTAGGGGTTACATTGCTTTGAAAATAATAATAATAAATTTGTAATTTGGCATCTTTAAAAAATACGTGAGCTTTAAAAGGACATCATCCTTTTTTTTTTTTTGAAAATATATATAACAAAGATAAGCCCTATAGAATACAATAGAACAGTGTGGCATTTTCAGCGGTTCTTGATTTCAAATACCAGGTTTCGAAGTTACGGTGTTTGAAATGAAAATTATACACGGCTAATAAATAAACTATGACCCACTGTAAGTTGTATTTTGTTGAAGCTCAATTGAAAAGGCGCGCATTGAACATTAAATGTATTATGAAATAATGGCAAATAAAAGAGAAACATACTCTGTAACTGAGTAACACACACACGCACACGCATAAAATAAAGCTGACGCTAATTAGGTTTCACTGTAGCTAGACACGGCAACCTGGGACCGGTCCCACCACCTACTTTCCCCATTGAACGCCTTTTTCGTTGCGAACTTCAAAAAGCTCGTTGCAAACTTAATTAAGTTGCAGCAGCAGCCAACAACAATAATGGGAATATTGTTATACCCTTCATCCCAAAAGGTTAAGAGAGCATATCAAATTAGTGAAAAATAACTTTTTAACACTTAGAAGAAAAGGTGTAAGTCCCCACAACCATTATACCAAAATGATCAGCAAGTAAATATTAATTGATACAGCCATGTCTGACTTTGACACATGGTTCTTGCTTCTCAAGGTCCAAAAGACTCTCACTTCTTTCTACTAATGAAAATTTTGACATAAGCCTCTTTATTCAGCATCCATCCAATCTAGGTAGAAACTATTTTATTTAAATTGGTTCATATGCAAAAATTTGTATTTCTTCAGTCTTGGTAGTCTTTCTGCTTGGACCTAAACAAATAAGTATATCGTGCTTGAGTCTATGATCCAAATAGTTTTTCACTGATTAGCTCCAAAATACCAAAATAGAATGTTGAAGCCTGACGCGAACAATACATTTTTTAATTTCTCTTTTAAATCGGATAAAAACGTTGAAAAGTATGAAAAAGTATGGCATAAGCCATACAAGCGTAACACTCTTAATTTGGTAAAAGGAATTTCTGCATAAAATTTATTGTTTTTCTTTTTACGCTATTTAAAAAAATACATATTAAAGCATTGTTAATTTCAAAAAATTTTGTACACACTTCTCAAATATAAGCGAGCCACTATAAAATTAATTTTTAAAAGAACTCCATCTTGTTTTTCCATCATCTCATCTTTTATTATCACGATGGAGACATATTCGCATTAATCCAGATATGTCCATGCGATAGTTCCTCAGCAAAAAACTTTTTATTTTGCATATTATTTTAAAAAGACGGTTACATAAAATATTTCCATAGTTTAAAGTAAAAATTTGCCCATGGTTCTGAAAATACATCAATTTTCAATGTAATATAATAAAATATTATAAACCCCACATTAGGCATATCTGGGTTAAGGTTATTCAAGAGCACTATAAACATTTAGAAACCTATAAACTATAAACATATAACCTTCAATGGAACAGTCAACAAACAAAATTAACGCATCTGGCCAACGAGAGTCCTCGTGAATATCAAGAAAAGCCGATGCATTCTCAAAAACTGACTGTGTGGCGTTCAAAATGGTATGATAGGTCATACACAAGCGCCACCGTTACCATCAATTTGGACCAATATCTTTTGATGCTGATTATTTTTGACCCAAGTTCAATGGAATGGACTTGAATGAAGCTTATTTCCAACAAGATGATGCAACTTGCCACACAACGTGTTTCAATTTAAACCAGACCAGATAATGGGACTTAACAACTATAGATTTATTTTGTGGGTTTTTTTGAAAAGAAACCTATTATAAAATGGTATCGAAACTATCGGCCATCAGGTCTGTAAAGCCAGACGTGGTTAATGAATATCCATATCATTTTTTCCACTTAAACATCGATCGATACAGCGTTAAAATAAAGTACTAAACATGTTTTTAAAACGCATTTTTTTATGTGTCCTTTATTTTTCTGTTTTGGAGCACCTTATAAAATTTAAAGCCTATTTGAAATCGTTGAGAAATGCAGAAATTTTTAAAATTAAAATTTTCCCCGTCCTAAAAAGTATATAAGCTTGAACATTCGAATTGATACAGAGATGGTCGTCTGTTCTGCTCGCAGTCTGCATAAACAAACGGAACTCACACACTCCAGATGTAGAGCTAAAAAAATCGTACTTTATCAAAGACAGATTTACTTCGTCGGCTCATGTCAACATCTTATCTTGTCCCCCTGAGCAGAATTTCGCGGTTTACATAGACACTATAAAAGCAATCAAAATTTGAAATAAATACGATTTAATCTGTTTTGTGGAGGGTATATTATATTCGCTATATTCAGTCTGCAACCATGCCCCTTGTTGTTGTTGTTGTTGTGGTAGTGCGGCATTGAGCTATAAAAGGGCGACATGTAGGCAAAATCAATTACAATTGCCAACGAGTTGTAAGAGAAAACGCAAAGGATGAAGAGTTGATTAAGAGAAACAGAGGAAGAGAAGCTTGCTAAACTTGTGTGTAAAGCATAACTGACAATTGACAGCAACAAGTTAGACGCAGCGAATACAACAACAGCAACAACTACGATAAAGCTTGTCAACAGCGTTGAAGGATTAGCGCAACCGCTGTCTCCCAGGAAATATGGACAAAATAAAGAAACTGCATTCGTTTAAACCATTTCTATAAGCGCTTTATTGCGTGGTGTTCCATTGACGAACCATTGTTCCAGTTAAATTCGCAGTCATCTGCCTTTCATCAAACGTCCTTAGTGTAGGAGCAATCTTAATATAGCCTATGGCCTAGTTTCGTAACAAAGTCGAAAACTATGTACAAACATTAAATTATGTAAAATTCTTGCAGTATGCTCTTGCTAAGATGCCAGAGAGAAGCCGGCAGAACAGTATGCACATACAAGCCTGGTCAAAAGTAAAAGATTCTTATTAAAGCTAGAATATGCTAAAACTTGTACGCACTTAAAACTTAAAATTTTTATACGAGTATATGGAAATAAATGTGTTCGGCAAGCCAATACCCTGTGGTAAATAGTGAATACAGAGCTGCGAGTGAAATATAATAATATTCTTGGAGTTTGTCATGATGGGGTGAAAGTTTGATAGATTTTTAGAAGAGGGGATCCATTTTTTCAGTTGTCCACTCCTAAATAATTTAAAGCGTTGTAAAGGAAAAGTGGGTATGCTAGGTTTGGTTAAATTTATAAGTTGCTCGATCCCAGTCGAGATCCATTGATGACCTTGGGATCAACTGTGAAACAGTACATACTTATTAAACTTTATTGCAGAAACACGCATGTTTTGAGTTAGTTATTAATTTTACTTTCTCCAGTTTTTGCAGCAAACGATTTGCTATTAGGTGGGCTCAAAAGTTCGTAGGCTGATTCATATATGACGTTACTAGAATTAAATCCATCTTAGTTAAAGTTAGTACAATCTTCCAAAAGATTTCCAAGAGAATTTCGTGTGTTGATTAAACATTGCTTTTTGGGGGAAAAAAATAATGTTGAAGCCAAGGTTTGGCTTAATAAACATTATTCGGACTCTGCACCAGCAAAATATACGGTTGAGAAATGGTTTTCCAAATTTAAGCGTAGCGGAATGAGCACCGAGGACGATGCACGCAGTGGCCGGCCAAAAGAGGCTGTTACGGACGAAAACATAAAAAAAAACACAAAATAATTTTGGGTTATCGTAAAGTGAAGTTGTTCGAGATAGCTGAGACTCTAAAGATGTCAAAGGAACGTCTTGGACTCATTATGCATGAGCATTTGGACATGTGAAAGCTTTGTGCAAAATGGGTTCCGTGCGAGCTCACAGTCGATCAAAAGCAACAACGAGTTGATGATTTGGAGCAATGTTTAGCGAAAAACGAGTTTTTCCGTCGATATATCACAATGTATGAAACATGGCTCCATCACTACACTCCAGAGTCCAAGCGACAGTCAGCCAAGTGGACTGCACGCGATGAACCGACTCCAAAGCGTGGAAAGTTACAATAGTCTGCTGGCAAGGTCATGGCAACGGTATTTTGGGATGCACACGGTATAATTTTCATTGATTTTAGCGTTATTGGAGCGTTTGAAGGAGGAAATCGCTATAAAACGACCACATTTAAAGAAGAAAAATGTGCTGTTTCATCAAGACAAAGCACCGTGTCACAAATAAATGAAAACGATAGCAAAATTGTAGGAATTTGGCTTCGAATTGCTTCCGCATCCACCGTATTCTCCAGATCTGGCTCCCAGCGACTTTTTCCTGGTCTTAGACCTCAAGAGAATGATCGCTGGAAAGAGATTTAGCTCCAATGAAGAGGTGATCGCCGAAATGAGGGCCAATTTTGAGGCTAGCGTGAAATCGTATTATAACAATGGAATCTAAAAGTTGGAAGATCGCTATTATCGGTGTATCGCAATCGAAGGCAACTACGTTGAATAAAAAAATCTAATTTTGCCAAAAAATGTTTATTTATATGTTAGCCTACGAACTTTTCAGCCCACCTGTTATTTGGGGAAGAAATGGAGAGCCGATTAAAGTAGAATTGCTGGTTCCTTTCCTTCTGGCGTTAAATTTCTTGGGCTCTTAAAATCCTAGTTTATTTTTTTTTTAATTTTCGGATTTAAAGTGAAAATTTAATGTCATTATAGATTTAGATCATATTATACCTTAATGGACTTGGGAATGATTATATTTAACAAACTGCAATTCTTGAAGTTTTAGAAATCCGATCGTTATGCAAAAAAAAAATTAAAATTATGGCGTACTGTAAAATTAAGATATACTTGAGTAATAAGGTAATCCATGTTTGAAATTCATGTTCATTTGGGCGTCAAGATTTGTTTAAATTTCTTCTAAAAAACGCGTTGAGAATGGTGCCAAGAAATAAAGAAATATAATCAAAGCGTTTAAGACATCGTCGTTACAGGTGGCATTACTTGGAATGATGAATTTTAAACGGAATAAACTCATTTGCTTGCCTGAAGTTTTCAAAGAACTGTGGAAAGCCCATAGCTGAAGTTGGACTGTTCTCACATCGGCGCAAAAAAGGATAATTTTTCCAAAAATACATTACACAGCCACACAAAAAAAAATATTTTTTCGGGTCTGGAGGTCAGACCATGTTCACTATAAGTTTTTGGGGTTGCTGAATCCGAATGCGAGGTCCGAAAAACCCCAGCACGTCAGGGCTCTGACATAACCTCAAAAAACCTCATACAAAATTTTATTCGAGTCCGGGTCAGACCATGTTTACTATATATTTTTTTGGTCGCTTTATTGTATGAAGTTTTTCAGGTTATGTCGAAACCCTGACATGCTGGAGTTTTTTGGGCCTTGGATTCGGATTAAGCGACCCCGAAAACTTATAGTAAACATGGTCTGACCTCCAGACCTGAATTTTTTTTTTTTTTTGGTGTAGCTGTGTTGTCGTTTTTTTCTATATTAGGCTTAAAGTTCATATAAATAGCATGCTCCATAAATACTTGTGTTGCAAACTCTCAGATAAAGTTTAAATACACCTAGCAAGGGTAACGTAAAAAATTAAAAACCCTTAAGTAAGACTCTTGACAGCTTGGGGCGAGGCAAAAATGCCAGGCTAAAAGTGAAAACGTTTGCAAGTTGTCCATTGTTGTGCTACTCTGACATTCTGACATACCAACACTCGCAGCAGAACCCTAGTCAACCCAAAGTCACCCATATACATACAACACACACAATCACATATGTGGCATGCCACCACAAGGCCAGCTGTGTTGACCCCAAAAAGCCATGCGATTTGAGAGGCAAATTGATTATGCAAATGAAATGCGGCTGCTTTTAAGTGTATGTGTGAGATTGGCCCCAAAATGTAGGCAATAAAAATATGTCTGCCACATACCTGTTGCTGCCTCGGCCTGTACCTGTTGCTTGACATTGTCAATAATCTTATCGGCATTGCCTTTATGTAAATTGTGCTTGGAAATGTGGTCGCTAAAGTTGCCACTGCTGTCCACGCCGCCAGCGCCAGCCATTGGCACAGCCTGCTGTGCTGCGTATAACAGTTTGCTGGGCATTGGTGGAGGCGGTGGCGGCGGTGGAGGTGGCGGTGCAACTGTTGCAGGCAGGCTGGCTGTTGTTGCCGATTCCTTTTGCTGCTGCTGCCGATAGCGCGTCAATTCGTCCTCAGCATTGACGGCACGAGTTTCAGCCAGCCGCAGCTGCTCCTCCAGTATCTCCAACTTAAGTTGTAATTTTTTTAGTTCATCGTTAGTAGTTTTAGCAATAGCCGCATCCAATAGAGTTTGCTACAATACGAAGAAACAAACAAACAAACGGGCGGGTTTTGGCGGAACGGCACAGGGCGAGCGGGGTGTTTTTTTTTTTGTTTTGGGGTAGGAAAATTAGTAGAACAATCATTAGTTATATCGCTTTAAGAGATGAGTTAATGCAGAGTGTACGGTTAGAATGGCGGTGTGAAGCGAGGTAATGCATAATATTAAGAGTGCAAAAGCGAAGAGCAAGCGAAATGCTTACTTTTTGGTTTGTCTCTTGTAAATCGACCAATACCGGATCAACATGTCAGCGACAACAACAATTTGTTTGGGACATTCAATGCATTCAGAGTGTGTGAGTGTGTGTAAAATGTGTATGAGTGTGTGTGGAAAGTAACTATTATATAATTGTTTTTTTTTATTGTTGTTGTTGTCGCTATTAAGTAGTACTTCTAAACATATTCGACAGCGGCTTGAATATATCAAACACGCTGCGTGCTTGCTAATTTAAGAGAAAAATTTTAAGAGAGTGTGTAAATTTACGCCATACACCTTTTGAGAGAACAAAGAGTGTACAAACTCTTAAACTGTTACGCACCATTTCGACAATGCGCTCATTATGCTCAAGCGTCTGATGCTGCACTTGCTCTGTAATCTCCTCCAACTCGGCATTGGCATGCAGCGTAGTGGGTGATGGCGATGGAGCTGGCTGACCATCAGGTAGGTCACGAGCTCTGCTGGTCAATTCATCGTTACGCTGTTTCAGCTTGATCAAGGCGGCTTCCATTCTAGAAACATTTAAAATATGCATCAATAAGTCAATTTCAATAATAAAAGCGTTTGGCATATGAAATTAATCTGTACCTATAGAACTGTTTGAGCAGTTTCTTGCACAGCTCAAAGCGTAGAAGTTCGAAGCCTTTTTGAGGGTTGCAAAAGTTTTGGTTAATTAACCTCAACTTAAAACTAAGCAAATTACCAAAATGGCCTACTTTAATTTATTTTATGGTGGACATTTTCTGCGACATAGAACAAAGTTGTGGATCAATTAAGTTCCAGATTTCAAAATTGTATCAATGCAATACATTTCTCTAAATCTATCGCCTATGCAATAATTAAACGAAGCCATTTACAATACAACTGCACTTTTAAACTTAATGGATCTGCCTGGCGGGCAATGATATGTGTTTGGTGGTGTTTGGGCAATGTGATTAATACGACGATCCGATCCACTAAGGAAACTTCACAGGTGGCAAATTTCTGCTTTTATAAATTCTAGCCAAAAATGTTGTTTGCAATTTTGTTTGATTCCGACTTACTTTTGGCTTGTTTCCACGCTCTCCTTCATATTCTCTGTTAGCAGTTTGGCCACCTTTGTTAGATTCGAATTCTCTGAACGCAACGTCTCATTTTCCTCATCCAAATGATGTTGCTGCAACATTACATAATACAAAATGTAATGATAGTCCAAATCTAACCATACGCTACGCTTTAACTTACTTGCTCCAAAAGTTCAGCCATTTTTTCATTGGCCTCGTAAAGCTGCAATTCTACAGCATTTGTGGCATTTTTTAGCGATAGAAATTCCTCTACCAAACGCTCTACAAGCATGCTGGTTATATGCACACCTTCATTGACATCCACATCGATAAGGCTGTCCAAATCATTGGTCCCATTTCCGTTGCCTTGTTGCAATATTTTTAGCAAATTCCGTTTGAGCTCCACAGAGCCCAGCAGCGTTGCGGCAGCAGACGTTTGCTTTGGGTGTTGCTCCTGCTGCTTCTCGCGCATGTGCTCCAGTTCGCTGGTGAGACTGCCAAAGGTAAATATGGTAAAACATATATTTGAAATCTTAGAAGCTTGCATGCTTATTAAATGTTGTGACCACTAAGGATTACCTAGTATATGCGTGACTCCCCCAAGGGGTGCAAC
Source organism: Chymomyza amoena (assembly GCA_037043745.1). NCBI lineage: Eukaryota > Metazoa > Arthropoda > Insecta > Diptera > Drosophilidae > Chymomyza > Chymomyza amoena. Next base: position 103,859 of record JBAMAX010001837.1, on the reverse strand, counting down.
CCAACCTAATATATTGATCTTTTATGACCACATAAGGCGGTCTTTAAAGTTTTGATGGTTCTTCAAAATGTATTGTATAAGGTATTGAAAAACACCTATCGACAATAACTTGGGTTTTATACAAAAACCAACTCTTTCTCTTCTGGGAGAAATGGAACTATAATGGTACAAGCTATATGAGGCGTGTTCAAAAAGTATCGCGAATTTTGAATTTTCGCGGGTTATGTTGGTACTCATGTCTCTCACTTATGCCGACAAGCTCGGCCATTTTGAATGTTCACTTAATTGTTGACAGCTGCTTTGCTTGCAAGTGTTTTGGCTAGCCTTCGATTTTTATCTATTAAAAAAAATGGATCAAAGACCTGTATCAAATTTTGTGTGAAAAACGAAATTAAGCGCGCGGATGCATTCCGAATGTTGCCTGTGGCATACGGAGAAGCTACCTTGGGCCGAAAATGTTCTCAGAAGTCCGAGAAGATGTGAACGACGAAGAGCGTGCCGGACGCCCGAGCACTTCAACAACAGACGAAAAAATTGATTAAGTGAAGAAAATGGTGTTGGCCAATAGTCGAATCACCGTTAGAGAAGTTGCTGAGGACCTAGACATATCGACTGGCTCGTGCCATTCGATTTTTATCAATAATTTGGGCATGAAATTCGTACCAAAATTGCTCAAATTCGACCAAAAACAGCATCGCATGAACATTGCTAATGAGATGTTGGACTCTGTCCGCGACGACCCAAATTTGCTCCAGAGTCATAACTGGTGATGAATCGTGGGTTTATGGTTATGACGTGAAAACCAAAGCTCAATCATCTCAATGGAAGCTGCCGCACGAACCAAGACCGAAAAAAGCGCGCCAAGTTCGGTCGAATGTGAAAGTTTTGCTTACAGTTTTCTTCGTTTGCAGGGGCGTGGTGCATTATGAGTTCTTGCCACAGGGTAGAACGGTCAATAAGAAATATAACCTGCGAAGCAATCCGCCAGAAACAACCGGATTTGTGGAAGAACAAAAATTGGCTTTTGCACCGCGATAACGCTCCCGCTCACACATCGTTGCTTGTGCGCGACTTTTTGGCCAAAAACAACACACTAATGATGCCGCAGCCACCGTATTCCCCAGATCTGGCCCCCTGTTTTTCTTGTTCCCTAAACTGAATAGGCCCATGAAACGACGACGCTACACTACGATTGACGAGATAAAGACGGCATCGAAGGAGGAGCTGAACAAGATTAAAAAAAAATGATTTTTTGAAGTGCTTCGAAGATTGGAAAACACGTTGGCACAAGTGTATAATTGCTCATGGGGATTACTTTGAAGGGGGCAAAATAGATATTCAAGAATAAATAAATAATTTTTGAAAAAACACAAATTTCGCGATACTTTTTGAACACACTTCGTATAAGGTATTGAAAAACAACTATCAACGACAATATGGGTTTCAAGGAAAAACTCTCACTCTTCTGAGAGAAATGGAACAATTATGGTACAAGCTATACCTGGCAATTCTTTGCAGATATTTGCTTGTAAAAAATTGCTCAGGACAGTTCAAACTACCGTTTACTTCAGATTTGTCAGATATGTAAGAACATTAATTTCTTTTGAAAAATTTTTATAAATTGTCGCGTTTATATTGTCATAAGTTTTTGTCCGCATGAACCTTGTGAATTGGGGAAGCATAAGGGCATTATCCCGACTTACGCATCCTGGCTCACTTACGTATGTATTTGATCGACCTTCATCTTGTGCAACTTGTCCAGCGCATTGCGCTCATTCGCCACTTTTGTGTGCTTAGCACCAAGCTCTTTGATTTGTGTTTCGAAGGAGTTTTGACGCTGTTGTAGAGTTTTAAGCTCTTCGCAAAGCTTGTCATGCTGTGCTTTCAGCTCGTCATGAGAGTTTTTGTCTGCAGATTGGAAAATTTATTTAAAGTCTTAAATTTTGAAGCATTTACTTACGCTCTTCGACTTCCAATTTTAATGCCTTATTTTCCTCCTTTAAAGCAATATTATCCTCCAGTAGAGTAAACATATCATGCTCAGGATCTTGTTCGTTATAGTCGGGTTCGCGCACGCGGCTGCGACTACGCGTTTTGGCCTCCTGTGTGCGGAATTTGGCCACCGGTATGCGTCCACGTCGCTCCATAATGATGCAGTTTTTAGTTTACCGGCTGAGTGTATGCTAAAGAAATAGAGCAAATCATTTTTTTTATCTCTTTCTGCAATTTGTTAAGCTTAAAGTAAGGAATGCTTACGTTTGCTGGCTTAAGCCTTATAGCGTTAGCGTTATCCTTAACCTCCTTAAGCTATGCAAGTGAAACTTATGTATTCTGCCAACACCATGATGCTTAGGACTCTAAATGCGTATGTGTGTGTGTGTTTGTGGGTGCAACATGCCTTAAAGGTAGATCTACCCCGAGTATCTGTGTATATGTGGAGCCTGTGTCAAGTAGAGGCCTTGAATATGCCCCACAATAAAACGCTTGTTGAGTTTACTTTGTGTTTTTTTTTTTGTTTTTATTATTTGCGGTTTATAATTTCACCTCCTTTCGCTTTTACTTCCTTTTATTAAATTGTTTACTGTGTCATACATAATTTGTTTACTATATGCGCCTGTTTAATTACAAGTTGCTGCTTCTTCATGTCTTTTTAGGTTGCTTTTAATTTTATATTTTTTTTGTTATAATTTTAATGCTTCTTGGCTAAAAACGCATGTAGTTTAAGTTTATTGGAAAATGTCTAGAAAGTGTTTACATGTATTTGAAATACTACGAAACTACTTAAAAGTAACTCCCGGCAATTTTGTTGCAGTTTTAGAAATTTTAGCTTGGCTTTACACTATTTGCTTTTTAGTGCAGAAGCTTTTTGCTTTTAATTTTTGTTGTTATTTTCTAGTTATAGTTATATATGGTTTGTTGCTAAATAAGTTTCTTCTTTTAAATAATTTTCATTCATTCTCACTTGTAGTGTAAAATCAAATAAAAACTAATTTAAGTATATAAATAAGGAAATTAAGTTTGCCTGCAACACTTTTTCTACACATTTTGTTGCCGACTGTTTTTTATAAATTTTTGGAAATTTTTTTATATAAGATTTTTGTTGCTTTTCTTTTACAAAAATAACTAATTAAAGGCGGCTTAGAGCTCTTGGTTTTTGCTTAACTTTTTTGCTTCTATTAATTTTTTATTTTTTTAATTTTGTATATTTATATTTTCGTATTTTTTCTTTTTTAATTTGGTTTAAATAGCTAGTTTTTTTTTTATATTACTTAGCTGCATTTAAGTTGTATAATTTTAATAAATAAATTTAGTTTTTTTTTATTATCTTGCTGTTTACAGCAAAGTTTAAATTTTGTTTTAGCATATTAATTAAAATTTAATTTTAATTTTTATCTTTGGATAGTTTTTCATGTTTGTGTACTAAAACTTTACATGCCTTTTTTGTGTTAATTCATATTTTACAAGTGCCTTTTGCCTATAATGCTTAGTATATATATAAATATATATATTTTTTTGTTTTGTTTTTGTCATAAATATGTATTTTTTTTTGTATATAAATCATAGTAATTTTTACTTGATATTTTATATTAATAATTTTGTTTACATGTGAATTGCTGAGTCAAACCCAAGAGATTTTTTGAAATTATTTGGAACTTAACAGCCACTTGACGCAGTTGTTGTAAAACGTTAAATAAAAAGTTATATAAATAATAGTAAATAAATAAATTCAAATTATTTATGGTTAATAAGAGAAAAATAAAAAGAGAATACGCGAATTCATATAGCTTTGTACTAAAAGGTAAAAAATAAATTTCATTTGTATCACTAAAAAAAAATAATGCTAAGCTACGCCTATTAATTTATTATTAACAAAATACTGTAAAGTACACAAAATCATATATATGGTAATAATATAAGTTGATATTTTGTATGTATACTTAGATTCACGAATGTTACCCTGCTTATATTTAATTTAAATGGTTTCATTTTGATTTTGAAAATACTTTAGACCGAGATTCATAGAATTTAGTTGACTTGAAATGGGATATAATTTTTTTTTTGCTTTTTCAAGTATATCGCTTTAGAAGGAACATGTTACATATATTAACTTGCTGTGTTTGGTTTTGGTGAAATCTGTTGAAATCGCGCGCGTTCTTGTTATAGTTCGAAATAAGTTGTATCCAAAATTGTCAAGTTTTGAAATACTATTACAAAACAAAATTCTCAAATGTTTTTGGTTATACTCTTTAATATATTTAATTTAGTTGCGTGTTTTATCGATTTCATATTAACTTGTCTTGTTTGTTACATTAGTCAAATCTTAATAAATCTTGTGTTATAATGGAATGGCTTGCTTTTGCCTGTCTGCTTTTATTTAACGTTTCGTTGTGTAGTAATATTTTTTTTTATTGTGTTTATTTGTTTTTCGTCATCAAAATAAATCCTCGATAAACATTCGTAGTTTATCAATAAATGGTCGTCGGCATGTCGAAGTGTTCTCCATCTCTAATTTATACCATTTGTCGAAAGACTCCTTTGGTATGACCTCACATTCGTAGAGCACACTAAATGTTGAACATATAATATCGCCAGCTCCCATTTCATCCTCTACTTCAGCCAGAAAATGCTGCTGAAGTGATTTCACCGTCTCATCAATACAAGCGATCTCATGGGCCTCCTGAGCATCGATACACAGGCGTAGCAGAGGAGTGCATTTGTGCCTAAATAGCTGCACATTTAGTTTTATGGGATCCTTAGTGTTGTTATTCGTCATCACAGTCAAGGCGTAATCACAGCAAAGAAATTTCGTTAGCTGTCTTACGAAATTCGTATTAATATTAACATTTGTATTAATGTAGTCAATGGCCATGTCGCAGTCATTCGATGATTTAAGTAAAAAGCTAATGCGTTCCACATGTTCTGCTGGTGTGCGCAAGGTTTTTCCGGCATAACTTAGCTTGGCGTTCATTTGCTTTCCACCTTGTTCCAAAAACTGAAAACTATTGGCTTGCAAAAAGTCGCGATACTTAAGCGTATCATTCCAGAACACCTGTCCACGATCCAGCTTATAGGCTTTATGCCACAAGTCACGCGCATAGTTGGCGCCAAATTCATTAGTAAAATAGCTAATAAACGCTCGGACGAAACGATCAGTGAAATAGCTATCTTCCAGCCAGCGACGCTGCCATATATCATTGAAGTTTAGCATGCGTTCGTGCATAATAGGACCCAGAAACTCAAATACGTATGTCCAGCCGTTGGGCACATCTACTAGCAGATCCGGGAATTCTTCAGCAAAGCTTGCATAAACGTGGGTAAAAGTGGACTTATCAAACACTTGCTGACGCATTAGATGACTGAAGATGTTCGCGCAGGCCAAACGCTGCGCACGCTTTACAGTAGCCCGATGCAAGTAATCCATCAACAGATAATGAAACACAGCGCTCTGTTGCTTGACATGACAAATACGCCACATGGCCAGCACCTCGGATTTCCAATCGCGTGTGTTCAAGAACTCCTCTACTAGCTTTGTGATAACCTCCTGGCATTGCTGTTGAGTAAAACTCTCTTTCACATGCTGCTCTGGTGCAGCGTTGCCTCTCATGGGACTAGTTGACGTTTTGCTAGTGCTTACTGAGCCAGACTTTGCAGATGATGGCTGTTGATACGGCGAGTAGGTAATGGTTTGCGGCGGAGGCTGTTTTGGAATGCGTTTTAAAAGAGTATTTGGCGTTTGTGTGGGCCCAGGTGCCACATTTCCTCCACCGCCTGGTCCACCCCCTCTGTTGGTAGTATTGCGCCACTGCAAAGGTTGATAGTGCGAGGAGTTGCCCAACTTTGGCATGCCAATGCTCGTTTCATCATTTGCGCTGCAGAAACGCAACTTGCTGGGATCAATGCTTAGACTATGATTCTCGGATTGCTGCGGCTGAGCCATCTTGTGCATAAAATAGTTCCCGCTATCATGACCATAATTATCGTGGTGGCGACTACCGCCCATAGATTGCCGTTTCTGTTGCTGGTGCTGATTACCACCCGCGTTGCCACGACCTTGCTGTTGCGGTTTCTCTTCAACCTTGTTAGCCATATTTGAGTTGTTTTGACGCTGGCGTCCGGTATTTTGTTGTGCACCTGCACCTGCAGGCTGATCCCAATTGCGAGTACGCAAATCCAAGACATCCTGCAGCATAAACCGAACACGGCTGCTAATTTTAATGCTCGGCTGACGATGTGCAGTACCACGCGATTTGTTGACATTATCTTGTATTTTCCGGAAAATTTTGTCAATACGTACGTTGTATTGATAATGATCTGGCGAGTTACCCTCTAATAAGTGACCAACTGTGGTTAGCAGCTTGCACATGTACTCTAGTTTTTCTTCACAGCCATGATCCAGCAGCGATTCAACGCAGTGCAACACGCGTTCACGATTTAGGGTTTCCAGCTTAAAAAGTTCACCTATAAAACGAACAGTACCCCAGGCGCGACGTCGGAATTGATACTCCAAATCTTCCATTTCAGCTTGTAGCTCTATTTTTTTATTTGCTTCTGTACACGCTTTAATGCGATCAAGAACGGGCTGCAATTTTTTTGTCTTGGCATTGGCATCATTCACATTTGATTCAAATTCATGTTGTATGCGCGTGATCAAGGAACTGGTAAAGAGCGATTTGTTTTCTGCCTTGATTTCATGGAATAAAACCTTGCAAAAACGTGCGTATGTATTCGCAAAGTTTGGCTCACTTATCGTCTTTTCGAAAATAAGCAACATTACCTGTAAATGATTAAAAAGCGTTAAAAATAATTAATAATTATTATATAAATTGAAGATAGTGAACATTAATAGGTAATTGATTAAATCACAGAGCAATTTAATGGTGACGGAAATTTTGTAAGGCCTGAAGACTGTAAATTAAGATGCAATACAGTAATTGTAATACGTTCATAATGTGAAATATTAACTCTTAGACTTGCCGTGCTAACTAATCAATGGATTAATCGATAAGCTAGTATATTCGTTGTACGAATATATAATGCTTAGGATTAAAAAATAAATGGTTACAGTTCAAATATATAAAACTTACGTTCGTCATTTTATCCTCGGTTTCCATTCTAATGCTGGACATTTCCTTTAGCAGCACGTCAAAGTTATTCGGAGTCAGCTTATTTAGAATTCCGCGCACCTTTTTCACCACAGTATCAACATCATCATCCTCTTCTGTAGCGGTCACCATTGACATGCGACGCAGCATATCAGGCTGCCAGGCATTTTCACACTCGGACAGCTTGATTTCCTCCTTAAGCGAAAGCTGTACTCGTATTATATCCATGTGCCGAGATTGATTAGGTGCACCACTGCCTGCGTTCATAGTATTATGTGCACCACCCATTTGCTGATACTCATGGTGCTTTTTGTTTACATTATGACCATGGCTGCGACCTCGCTTGCCGGTAACATAGTCCAAGGATTCATTAAAGTTCATGTGTTGGTATTGGCTGATGTGTGGTGTCAAATGATGTTGTATTTGTGGACGTGAAACAAACAGCTGTGAAATACAGTCACCCTTTTGGCAGGGCACCATTGGTGGTTTGCGTGACAGGCTCAGCTTGGAAAGATCGCGCAACTCTGTAATAGAATACCTGATGTATTTCGGACCAGTAGCCTTTAGCATAGAGTCTGATGTTTGTAACTCGAATGCATCTTTCTGACGCACAGGCGAATTCTGCTGTACAGGTGAATTCTTCTTGCTTTCGCATCCACTACTCGCACTACTGTCTCGTGCATGGGTCAGGCCAGCTGTTTTTGGTGCACAATCAATATTATCTGTGCTCTTGCTAGATTCTTCTGTTTCAATGGTGACTACAGTGGTAATGCTTGTATTTGAATTCACTGCAGTTAACACATTTGATCCCAATAAGCCCATTTGAGGCACCAAAGGTGATGAACTAGACCAGGTGGAACTGCAAATAAAATCCGACTCCTGTAGTTTTTCCTCGTTGAAATCGCCAAATTTAAGATCTTCAACGGAAGTGTAGTCAATTAGACTAACGTGCTCTTGATCGTCGTCTTCGCAAACTGAGGCACTACTGTTAAGAAATTGTAGCTGGTGTGTTTCAGATTGTTGTTCTGTGCGATTTTCGTTCAAAAACTTTGCTTCTATATCTTGGGTTGCCATATGCACATTATTCTTTTCGGGCAAGGACTGTGTAACTACTTTGGTAGAGCAGGTGGTCAACAGCTCAATAGATTTTTTGGATTCAACTAAAAATATAATAATTATTTATGAGCGTGAGATATTTTAACAGTTGGTATATGGTTTTGCATCAAAGGTTCAGAACCTTTAAATAATTTATATAAATATCTTTCAAGTTGTACTTACCTATAAGTGTGCTTGCAGCCGATGATGGCTCGTTTTTGCTTTCATTGTCATTATTTTTCTTAATGGAGTTTGGCTCCGGCTTTTTCTGTTCCTGTGCTTGCTCTTTGGATTGTGTATGTTGCTGTTTGGCGCCTTCTCTTAGATTAGAACTTATACTAGGATTATTACTAGTTGAACTATGCTTATCAGTCATGGGTTTTGCAGCTTTATCCAAAGTGCTGGCGCTTACAACAGCTGCTGTTGTTTTAGTTGTTGTTACATATGTTGTCAAAGTGACGGCGGACTCCACTTTGGTGGCATTATTGCCATTTTTATTAGTATTGTTAATTTGATTATTATTATTGAGACCCAAATTGTTGCTGTTTACAGACTCGGCGGCTTTTCCATTATTATTAATGCTGCAACTTGCAGCCGTTGTTGTTGATGTTGTTGTCGTAGCAGCCGCTGCTTTTTGTTTGCGTTTCTCCTGATCCTTGGCACGCTTTTGTTGCTTACGTTGTTTCTTTGAGTTTCCAACGTTGGCTGTTGTTTGGCCAGACAGCATGGCCACAGCCGGCGATATATAGAAAGTATTTGTACCGGCTACTGCAATGCCATCCACTTTAGCAGTTTGCTTCACATGTTGCTTTTGCTGATTAAATTGGTGGGTTGGCGTTGATGCTGTCGATGAAGAAGCATTGGAGCTCGATGTACTTGATGGATGTTTCTGTTGTTGCTGCTGCTGTGTCTGCTGCTGCTTTTGCTGCTTCATTTGCTGTGTTTGTTGCTTTTTAGTTGGTGAGTTCGACTGCGTATTTCTGGTATTCTTTGTGGGACTGTTTCGATCTGTGCTTGTGGGGTTTGTGACTTTGACACCTTCAACGTTGGGTGTAGCAGGGGTTGTAGAAATTGATTTCATAGTATTTTGTGGGTCCGGTTGCTGCTCGGCCTGCTCTGCAGGCGGGCTTTGCGATTGAGGCATCGATTGCGACCTAGCGAGAATGGTAATACTTGCGCCGCCACTGGCAGCTGCTTCGGCAACTGCATTAGCTATTGACGTGGGTGTAGCAGTGCCTGCAATAATTTAAAAAAATATATTATTAATTTATTTTAAATCTGTCACTCATGCAATTATTGTGTTAAAAATGGCCTAGCTTACTTTGTTTGTTTGCTGACTTGGGGCGCTGCTTTTTATCATGTTTATCTTGTTCCTTGCACAAAACTGTCTGTGAGCTACTACCTGTAGGCACAAGATCTACTTTGGTGATGTGTTGCGATTTGCCAGGGCCCACAAAGGGCAGTCTGGCGTATGTATTGCCCGCTTTTTCAACTGTAAGTAGAAAATGTTTTAAACTTTGTTCATAAGGAACTTTACTTTTTTTTTTTAGTTCGATAATAGAAAACATCTTTCGTACTTATGGCGCCCATTTCGCGCTTTTCAAACGCTCTTTGTCAGCCCTTTTGTGCTAATTATGACTGAGTAGGCTTTTTAAAATATATATTTGAGTGAAATTTATTTTAAATATTAGTTTTTGCACATATTGCGTTTGCCAATCGCATTTTAGAAAAAATAAGCTTTTCTAGCTTAAAGGAAATTTATAATTTTTTAACTAATTGCTTCAGCGTAGCCTACTGAGAAAAGGCAGTCTATGTTCTAACAGAATATAAATGTAATGATGTTGAAATTTTGTAAGTTCTTTCAAGGTAGTCGTTTGCCAAGCGGATATAAAAAAGTTGAATAAACCCCATTCTACAATAGCTTCGGTGTATTAAATAATTCCCTATACAAAATGCGAGCAAAACTAAAATTAAGTATTTTCGTATTTTCTACTTACCCTCTGGCTGCCAGAAGCGCACATCCTCAGCCTGACCCGATGAATTGGCGAGTATATCCTTGACAATAACACTTATCTGCTTCTCGTTGGTTGTAATCTCTGGGGATTCTGACACTGAACCAGCTGTAATGCTTTCCTGATGCATTTTATTGAATTCGCAGCCTTCTGCAATATTTTCAATGGAGTCCGGAATTTGTAGTAGGGTTTTCTCAGTTTGCATTTGATAGTCGACCTTGACTGCAGGCTGCACATACGAGACCGTAGTGGTTGCAGGTTCTTGATACAGACGCTTTTCGTTTTGCTCCACCGAATCAGCTCCTGAATCTGTTTGCTGTGCACTGTTTGTTTCTTTGTTAATAAATACAGTCGATTTAGGATCCAAAACATTCTCCTTAGTGTCCGGATGTATTATAGGTATGGCGAATTTACGCTCTTTTACCTTTTCAACGACGGGCTGAGCTACAGGCAGAGGTCCAGCCGTAAATCCACTACCCAGGCCCGCTGTGACTGGGTTGCTTTGAATATTTGGTTGATAACTATGCAGACCCGTAGTTGCAGGAGACCCTACAGCCATACCTGCGGGCGCTAGTAACTGTGTTGGCGCCAAACCAGTCGGCGGCCCCATTTGAATAGTCGGACAATATGTCTGCGGCATATGAAACGCGGCGGTTCCATTTAAAGCGGCACCTCGCGAGTTTATCATCGGTGCTACACCAGCACTGTTTGGATTTATTAACGTTGCACGCGGTTGTGGTGCTGTGGGCATGTACGTAGCAAAGAAGTTGGTATGCTGCGGTGTGCTAGAGCGTTGGGACCGACCGCCGGCGCGATGTGTACCATTGCCATTACTGTGCGGTGCAGGTAAAGCATGATAATAAATGGGCTGTGGACCTTGAGCAGCTGCACCACCGCCTGCTAAATGCTGTTGTGAAGGTGTTAGCTGCTTTTGTGACGGTCCAGTTGTAAAGTAACCAGCCGGACCAGCGTTACTTGGCTGGGCATTCGCTTGGAAGGCCATTGTTGGGGCACCAAGTAAAGAAGCGGGATGATTAAACGGCAAATAGGTCGATGTAATGTAGGTGGTACCAGGACCCGGTGCACTTCCTGCCGCAGGCGTTATCAGGCCAGCTGACGTTGGATAGTGCGGTATATTTGCGTTACTTAGTGCATGCACTACATTCGTGGCGCCAGCCGAGTTGCCCAACACGCCATTTGCATGAGTCAAAGATGTGTTACTAGAGACTTGCTGCAATGTTCCTGCAGTGCCGCCTCCGCCTCCACTGGAACTGCTGTTGCCGCTAGAGCTGTGGGTTCCATAATGGACTGACGGAGGCGGCTGACTGGTATAGTAAATCTGTTGTGCTGCTTGTAAATGCTGCTGTTGTTGCTCCCTGTTGTGATGTTGCAGCTGCTGAATTTGTTGTGCGTTTAGTCCACCAGCGGACTGATGTGTGGCCTGTTGTGGCGGCCCATGTGTGTGGGGGTAATGATTGTTGTTATGCGGTGCCGCGTTGTGCTGCTGCGTCACATAAACTGTGTGTGCCAATTGTGGGCCACCTTGTTGTGGGTGCTGTGGCTGTTGTTGTTCCTGCGTTGTACGGTTTTGTTGGTGATGAGAGGACGTCTGGTGATGCTGACTGTGGTTCTGCGGCTGCTGTGCTGAGTGTGACCTTGTTCCCTTCCCACCCCCTCCCGTTTGCAGGAACATGGGAGGACCTTCGAAAGATCTTCACAACACACAACAGAGGAAACGAAAAGAAGCGCGCGCGAGTGAACCATATACGGGGTTTTTGTTTTTTTGTTTTTGGTAACAATTAGTCGATTGTAATGCGTTTGTTGTGGGGGGAACAGAACAAATGTACAAATTTTTATGTTAGTAAGATGGAAATGGAAGGAAATGAATTATTGTAAATGATGTGTGTGTGTGTGGGTGCCAGCTGATTGATTGTAAGTGCTTTAATGTAATGTAAAATAAGCAATGTAAATGTATGTAGTTATATAAATCAGCTTAAACTAAATATATTTGCATATAAGGAAACTTATGTAGAAAATAGTTATAAACTGGCATATAGCACGGCCCAAGACATGCGCTCTTAATTTTATTACTAATTTAAATGTCAAATTGAAATGATGTCACATTTGGGGCGTTGAAATTCCCTGAAACAGTCGAAGATGAGCAAGTTTGTTTAGTGCACAAAACACTCAGACAATGAGTACACCGCGTTCTTATCGGTCGCTTTTATCTAAAGAGAATGTGGGAAAAGTGTAGGAACACTGCCTTGCCAATTTATGACATAAAACAACAGGTGGCATTGGTGCTAACTTATTACTCACTGGCATAAACTAGAACAGCCGCAGCTACGAAAACAAATACTACGTGCTGCAGAGTACTTAGACAAAAGACGCAAACAATGTACAGGGTACCGAGTTTCGTATACTCTATTTATTATACAAGCCAGAAGATTTCTGGTTATAAAATTAACCATAATAACTGAAGTAGTTATCTTGGAGACATCATTCTGTGCTTGATAGCAGTCACTGCCATGTAATAATCCCCTAATGCAGTATAGAGTACAAAAATTGAAGTATGCCAAATTTCAAACATTAAAACAAAGCAAACTGACAAGTGGAATATGCGTGGGCCAAGTATTCTGGTTGATTCACTTTGGCTTTTTTAAGGCGGCAACCAGTTTGCCGACAGACACTTTCCTCAATGATGATGTCCCACATTTTAAACAAGTCGCTGCATTAGGCTGTAGAAAGGCACAGAAAGTGGCACAAGTGCTTACGGGCGGGGACTTGAGCCATGCAAACAAAACTTAGTTGTCTGTGTTGGGTAAAAACCTGTTCGTGTAGTAAATTATGTACATCCAAAGATTTATCAATGCAATAGAGTTGCGTCTTTACATAAAAACCGGTTTAGAAGAATTTCGCACTTGCTTTTGTTTATAAACAAAACTAGTTGCAGCTAGCGGTGTGGGTTGAGAAGCCCAAAAACAAAAACGAAGGAAAAAACAAGAGCTGCAGCCCAAAAAAGGGCAGCCAAATTATAACTGGTTAAGGATTTAAATTGACCGTAAATGAACTAAAAGCTACTGATATACAGCTGCAATATGTATGCACATTCAAATAAACAATACAAAACCAATGGCAAAATATTTACATTAATTATTATTTGACTGACGTTTTATGTGGGCATGTCTGTCTATGTGTCAGTACTTACCGTTTCCTGCTTTGTTGCTGCTCTCCCTGCGACCGTTGCTGTTTCTCCAGATTCCAGTCTCGATGTTGGTTTTGTTGATGTATTTGCTGCTGGCGGGGCGTGTTTAGGCAGTTACCTATCTTTGCAGGTGAAAAGAAAAACAATGACGTCGTTCTTTAGCTGACGGGCGGGCACTTGTTGTCGCCTCCGAGTCAGCGACTGCGCTGCAGTTGCTCCAAAACGCAGGCAACACAGTAACGACGAACTTGAATTTTTTTGCACTGGCCGTAAATTTTGCAATATGCCCAATATTTATACACTTTTCAGTTAAGATTTTATATTTTCATTAAAATTGTTGGCATGTTCTACAAATTAAGCAAATTTTTATGTTTATATATTTTTTTTTTTGTTCAATGCACATCGACATAAATGACGAGCACTCCGTACGTGTACATACGTACAAAAAATAGCAAAAAAAAGTTGTTTATGTACTGCTAAAATTTCACGATAATTTTTTTCTATAATTAAAGAAGAAAAAGAAACGGTCGATTTAATTTTGCATGCACAATAACATTTTTTAGACAAAGTAACAAGCAAGGCCTACTACAAATTAGTTTTTTACATTTGCCAAACTCCAAAATGAAAATTCTTATGAGCTGAGGCGTTGCTTGTTGTTGGTGGTGTTGTTGGAGATGGTAGCAAGTACTATACTTACTTTGCTTTGGCCGCGGCCACAGAAGCTTCTTTCTTACATGTACAAGCTACGCTCCACACACATACATACATACGAAATTAAGAAACGAAAAATAATGAAGTTCCACGTGTGGAACACGCTGAAATAAGTGCGAACACTTTGCCTTTACATTAGTTCATTGTTTGTACACACTTTTTGTGTATTATAACAATTAAATTTGCTTTTTTTAACAATGAATTTCGTTAACTATGAAGAAAACACGTCCACTATAGCGAAGGGTTTTTGTTGTATGACACCTAAGTATCTGCTTATCGATATTTAAGCAATAACATTTTGCAGGTCTGTATTTTTCATTTGTTATCGATGTATATACACAATGCTGCTGTCAGCCGGCTACATTTTCGTTTTAATTTGCTTTACTTAACGATAAGCGATTTTAAAGCATTTGGCTTTTGATGCATTGCTAATAAATTATAAAGCTAATATGCAATATGCGGTTTTAATTAAGCTAATACTTGTCTTTTCGAAAATTTAGAAAATAAATCAAATTAGGTTATGCATAATACTACCCAACTTGGTATTTTCTTGAAAACATCTTAAATGGCAAAAAATTATATGTAAAACATAAACCTTCAAAAATAATAATTAGTTTTTTACTATTATGTATAAGCAGGCAGTTAAAACACAAAACAAAGCTTAAAATCTAAGCTGTTTTAGCTGCAAATTTGAAAAAGCATATAAACTGCTTAATAATAATAAAATAATACGTAAAAACAAATATATTAATTACCTACTTAATAATATAATTGAAAATAGCTTGAAATGGTTGTAGCAACATTTGCGTGTTTAAATGTTAATTAACATAGCTGGTTTTAAATCAATCGAAATGATGCTGCTATCGTTGTTACATAGTTATCGATTGGTAGCACTTTAAATGACTTATATAGTTGTCTCGCTTTTAATTCAGTAGAGCTTTCTCTCTCTTCTGAAGCATGACGAAAAGCTGCTTGTTATGACAGCCAGGTTACTAAATTTAAATTTGGCGGTTTGCTCAAAAATTCTGTAGTATACTTTAGGCAGCTATTTTAAGCACAATTATTAATATTTTCAAAAAATTTCATAAACTTTAGCATAAACGTTTACTTACTTCAATAAACAATTACATAAAGGTTTTATTTTTAAAACAATAAAAGTGCGCCATTTCGTTAGCATCGTAAAATCGTAACGTTGAAAGTTTAAAGTGGAACGCCCTCTTCAAAGCTTTGTTACTCTTTTTAACATTTTTGTTTATTTTTATTGTGTTTGAGTATCTTCATATGTAAATAACTACAAATATTGTCCATGTATGGGTACGCGCCTGCGCCATTTTGACGACAATTTCCATGGCAAGCACCCTGTTTGGGGCTTCATGGAATGCTACCAGCTATATATGTATATATATATACATATGTATGTATATATGTACATACATATGTATGTATAAAGCATTTACGCGCCCAATTTTCGTTTCTAGTCGTAGTAAAAGTTTCTCTCGTTTTATTTTGCCGGATATGCTGTCAACAGCTCCATGTTTGCGCCTGCCTTCATTTGGTTTGCGCTCCCGCCTTTGACAAGGCTGCGGCTAGGATCCACCATTTGTTTTTGCTCTTCTTGCCGTAACTGGTTTTTATCAGTGCCATTTTGTTGCTGGTCCTTTTGCTCCTTGTTACCCTGTTCTTGCCCAGGCCCAGCAAACTTCATATTAAGAATTTCACTTCTTTTGTAAATTGAATTTCTGAGACAATTATATTTTTTTCGATAAAAACTTTAAAACATTAATAAAGTCAACTCGGTCTGCACACAGCAAAAATGTTTTCTGGTTTTTACTTTTGCGAGATACAACAAAAAACCAACAACAACAACAACAAATAAAGTCAACAAAAGAGATTACTTTGCGGCTGCAAAAGACAAAAAACCGAAACTGACTTGACCACAAATGCAAATGTTTAAAGTTGGTACAAAGCTTTCTGGACCGACAGCAACAATTCAGTGCACCGCAGTAAAGTCATTTGTAGTTCATGTTTTTCCTGTACATCCTTTTAATGTTTTATTTAAATAGTTTTATACCCTGAATAGCGTCAATAGTATTAAAGATTTGTGCATGCTATGTAAAAGCTTGAAGATGACGTAGTAGTTTATAAGGAATGATCAGCGTCAACTTTATTATCAGAGATTTGGGAACATCAACTTTTACAAAAATGTTTTTTCAGGGCCTCTCTATAGAATTTGTGGCAGGGGGAATCACCAAGTCGGTACAGGTAAAAATTTCTTGTATTGTGTAGACTTTCAAAGTATAAACTTCCATTGAAAAAACTTTTGATGGAATGCCTTAATACAAGATCATAAAAGCTAAATTTAAATTAAATATCTTTACATAGAAATGAAACATATCGTATTTTGTCTCAAGAAAACATTTTGCGACCGATTGATCCTCTTGGAACTATATGACATAGCCAACAATTTGGATGTGATTTAGTACAGTGCTGAGACCGTATGGTACAACTCAGGGTATATTAAGTTTGGTTACAAGTTCTCGATAAATAAACGAAATACTGCAAACTTAGTTAGAAAATCGAGTTCTTGAAAGATCGGCCTATGGACAGCTACATGATATAGTTAACCGATTTATTCAAATATAGATACATGCTGAGTGCTCAAATAGTTTCCAAATGCAAATCTTGTTACGATATCTTTACTCACAATACTAAATTATAGCGAATTTTGATTTCAAAAGTCACGTTAACCAATCGGTCATATGGTAGTTATGTGATATAATCAACCAGTTTTGATGAAATTTGGTACAGTACTGGGAACCATAAAAATGTTTAAATAAATAACAATAAATAATTTTTAGTGACTAAAAAATAAAATGAGCGTTTCTATGAAATGACACGGGATTCTAATTTGAAAGTTTGGTTGCTCTAGCTCTTACCATCTCTGAGATCTAGGCGTTCAAACGGACGGACGGACGTGGACGGACAGACGGACGAACAGACGGACATGGGTATATCGACTTCTCTAGTCACCCTGATCATATTTTAGGTAACTTTGGGGGTGCCTCCAACAACTCCTTCTATATGCTACATACATTTTCGGCTTGCACAAACTTAATATACACTTTGTACCATACGTTACAGGGTATACAAATATATGTCAGAAATTGATTCATCGATCCCAAAAATGCCCAAATACACATTTAGCTATAGAATAAATAGCGTTTTTTGGCCTTTTGTATTGTCTAAGTCATCATCGTATGGCCCTTACAGCCCGCTCTCGGGTTACGGCCGACCTCAGCAGCTCTCGCCAGGCGCCTCTGCTTTGCGCGCGCCTTCTCCAATTAGAAATACCAAGGGAGGATAGGTTCTCCTCCACTTGATCTCTCCATCGGAGTCGTGGTCGTCCCCTCCGTCTTCCTTCGTCGGCTTTCTTTGAATACCTTTTTCGCTGGAGCATCATTATCCATACGTACGACATGGCCGAGCCAGCGCAGACGTATGTATTGTGATACGTCTGCACAACATACATGTCGTCGTAGAGCTCGTACAGCTCGTGGTTCAATCCGTATGCGATAGCCTTCCTCAAAACGTACGGGACCGAAGATTTTGCGTAGAATTTTCCTCTCAAACACCCCAAGAGCAGCTGCATCTGTCCGTATAAGCAGAACGGGCAAGATGAGCGTCTTGTAGAGTGTTACTTTGGTTGGTCGAGAGACTTACTGAGACCATAGTAACACCTATTGGCAAATGTAATTCTCCGCTTTATCTCCAGGCTGATGTCATTTTCAGTGTTAACGGCGGTGCCAAGGTACGTGAAATCCTTGACCACTTTAAAAGTATAGCGGTCCGCTACAACATGGGAGCCCAGACGCCGAGCGTTCCTGTTCGTAGACAGCATATACTTTGTCTTGCCCTCGTTAACCGCTAGACCCACTTTCGCTGACTCCTTTTCTATTGCGGAAAATGCAGCAGTAACATCTCGCTTGCAACGCCCGATGATATCGATATCATCCGCGTATGCAAGAAGCTGGACACTCTTGTAAAAAATAGTGCCATTGCGATGTACATCCTTCCATCACGAAATTAAAGAGGTCGCATGATAGAGGATCGCCTTGTCTGAAACCTCGAACAGTATTGATAGGTTCGGAGAGGTCTGTTCCTACCTTAACAGAGCTGATGGTGCCGCTCAATGTCATTCTTTTTTTTTTTTTATGTTTTATTTTGGCAATAATTCAAAAATTCATTTATTTTTATGTATTGCATATTTCTATTTTGATTCGCCAATCACAATACACAGAGTGTAGGAGACATCGTTGGACATGCCGTTAAATTAATTTTAAATTAAATTTTTGCTGGAACGTCTTTTAAGCCTTTTTATTGGGTTTGCGTGAATTAAATTTCTTGCCAGCCTGTTTTTATGTTGTGCTAATCGTTCATTGTAACGGCTTACATGTTTGTTAATCTGCATCTCCACTGTGTCCAGATTTAGATCATGGTGCAAGGTCGAATTCCTTACGTACCAATCGCAACCAGTAATAAGGCGCATTGCCTTATTTTGGAACGTTTGTATACGTAAGCGATTCGAGCGAGCCGCTATACCCCAAATCTGGATAGCGTATCTCCAAGTGGGTGCCACAATTGCGTTGTAAAGTGCTCTTTTGCATCGTAGCGGAAGAGGACTTTTTGTGTTCAGAAGCCAATTCATTGTCATTCTGCAAAGACGAATCAGCTTTGCAGGAATACCGAACTCATACATGGTGGTGTATAGGCGATCCCTTATCGGGCTATCGAACGCAGCTTTGTAATCGATAAAAAGATGATGAGTATCGATCTGTTTTTCGTGGGTTTTTTCCAGGATTTGTCGTAGCGTGAAGATCTGGTCTGTGGTGGACTTACCAGGTATGAAACCGCACTGATAGGGACCGATCAGTGTGTTGGCATATGGCTTCAGTCTTTCACATAGTACGCTCGACATTTTCGGCTTGCACAAACTTAATATACACTTTGTACCATACGTTACAGGGTATACAAATATATGTCAGAAATTGATTCATCGATCCCAAAAATGCCCAAATACACATTTAGCTATAGAATAAATAGCGTTTTTTGGCCTTTTGTATTGTCTAAGTCGGTATTTGATAATTTCGAAAATCAATTTATTTTGGAAAAGTGGGCGGTTCGAAGTTCATTTTAGACCCATATTGGTTTAGAATATATGATTTATGCAACGCTTTTTGGGTTTTCGTACCACTGTACGTTGGTCTTTTTCTGACAGATTGCGTGGCCTTCTAATTATTGTATCATGGGATTGGTTTATCAATTAAACTAAGTTTTTGTACCTATTGTTATAATTATAGAATTAACATTAAATTTCCAACAAAAAGAATTTCGGCAGAACTTTCACAATTTTCGTAAAATCTTTTAAAAACTGCAACAATAGTCAACAAAGAATCTACTCTGTGATGACTAACTTTAAAATTATTAGGCATTCAGGATATTAAATGCACTATAAAATGTGTACCACAAAAATTACCCTTGATTTCAAGAACGCTTTCAAACTTTGCTGGTGGTAAAAATTTTGTCAATTTCATATTAATTACCATATAAACTAGAATATGCCTTAGCAAAAAATAATGCTTGATAAATAATAATGTCGTCAGATTTTTGGTAACTTTCGAAAAAAAGGTAATATGGAGGAGCATAAAATTGCCTAAGGAGCGGGACCGTCAAAGGAATAGAACCGAACTTAAACAAACGCCTTAAGAAAAAATAATGCTTGGTAAATAGTGATTTATTAAACAAAATTATGCTTTCAGACTCTACCTAATTATGGCTACAAGTTACCTCGAATCACAATTTTTGGTAAGCTGATTCATGTGGCTCTAATAAACAAATCCACATCCACTCCCATCCCCATCCCCGGAAATGAATTTACCAAGTTTTCGCCCACACCTCTCATTATATCAACTTGAAACTTACCTCATATATGTCATCACAATCGGTCAAAATTTTCGGGGCTTATAGGTATAATATCGAATTTCTCCAAAAAAAAATTAATTCCAATTGGAAAGTTCTTAGTAGGAATATGCAGAATTTTTTTTTTTGAGAGAAAATATACAGGGTATTCCACTGTCGGGCACAGCCTCGACTGTAACACATTTTTTTTTACAGAGACAATACTTTTTTTTTAAATTTATATATATATATTTCCTGGAGTTCCAAAATGGAACATAGGGCCATATCAGTTGAAGCCCACGTAACCTTGTGTGGGAAGATTGTGCCACCAATTACAAGATTTTTAATGGAGCATAATTCCGTGAACAGCTCTCCATTCTCAGTCATCTTTCCAATCCATGGCACCCCATCACCTGCTCCAAGTTGGTGTTGTCTGAACCACCTTTGTTGACATTTGATGTAGTTTTGCTCAAAAGACTGTAG
The DNA here is from genome assembly GCA_037043745.1 of Chymomyza amoena. Lineage (NCBI taxonomy): Eukaryota > Metazoa > Arthropoda > Insecta > Diptera > Drosophilidae > Chymomyza > Chymomyza amoena. The sequence continues at coordinate 83,295 of JBAMAX010001837.1, read as the reverse complement.
AAAGCATTTTTGTCTGACTAATTTGGAGCTTCCGTAGTCGCATAACACTGTACGCATGTGATATTTCTGACCCGGGTCCGAAATCTCGCTGTGACAGTTCGGTCACAGATAGGTTCCAGTCGATTAGAGTTTTGCATCCTTGTATAGGATATAGGCTTCATACTTTCAAGCCTATTCCGCTTGCTTTAGGCTCATGGTTAGGTTTTCCAGAATATAGGAAAGTTCCTCCCTCGTCCGTAGTAAACTCGTCTTAGTCAGGCCATCTAGTTTCGCACAATTCAAGAAAACAGAGTTTGTATTCTAAAAATTTTGTTTTTTGCGCTAAGCGCGATAGTTTCGTTCCAAATCCATGTTCCATGTTCCAAATCGTGTCCTTGCTTTCATGCTAAAGGTCGTCAACTTTTGATCCGTTCGGTTTTCATTATTTGTTGCGGTTTTAGTAAGTTGGTTAAGGTGGGTAGGTAATTGGTTTACAGCACCCGATTCTGGTGCTGGGGCTGGCAGCTGTCCTCCTGACAGGAATCCAGTTGCCTGGATAGCAGCAGCATTTCCGATGTGCAGGGTATTAAGGTTATACCGCATTTGCGCTGTCGTCAGAGCCTCGTAAGTTTTAAACGGAGGAGGGCTAGGCTATATATTCGCGTCCAACCCCATTTGGCCATTTAAGATAAAATTTAATGGACCCCCAATTAATTTACAGGCGCTAAGAAAACCCTAAGCCAGAAAAATCTTCCCGATCCTAAACACTGTCTTGTGCCCGCATATTAAACTTATACCTAAGAGGTAATAACTAATGAAGGTCGAGTTTTTGTCGGTGCATGGGTACTAGCATTGAATATAGAACTAGTTCTATAAAACTAGTTCTATATTCTTTGGTACTAGTCAGATTCAAGACAGAACGTCAATGGGACATTGCGTCCGGTTGCCCCATTGCTCGAACACTCTGATCAAGCTATAATCCAAATTGGGTCAGCTATTCTACCCTAAAGCACGCAGCTTTACCGAAGCTTAACTAAACTAATCCAACCTATGGCTAAAGGGTGTCCAACTGTCGTGCCAAGTTTTTTGCGGTTGAGTGCATAAATGGTCGAGTGCTGGCAAACTTTTAAAATATATATGCATTTAAATTATATTTTAAATATTTAAATATTTTCAAGTTGAAGTAGAATTAAAAACTAAATATGCAACATAAAAAAATTAATGCATGTTTTCTATTTACTTTACAGAAAGACTTTACCCAAAGACGAGCGTTTTTTTCGCACAGTGTACAAAAATACCAGACATAAATACCAAATACACGCGTAAAGTTACTACAGCAAGCGTCGCTTCTATTGGAATTCGCGCTCAGCGTGCAAAAGTTAGCTGCGCTCTCTGCGCTCTCTCTCTGCACGTTAACATGCGCAGCTTACAAACGCTCAAGTTAAAGCAGCAGCGCAACAGCAACAGTCTGCTAACAGAGCGAGACACAGCTAGCAACAGCAGAGCTTAAAGTTAACACTCTACTAATGAAATGAGTTTTGTTGTCAGCTCCCGAAACTTGATTTGCCCAGCTTACAGACCTCCTCTATGGTTACTCTTACTCGGTGATTTAACCCTGACGCGCGTTTTACGAATCGCGGCGCGCTCGAAACGCTTTTTTCCGTTTCTTTTTTTCCCACAAACACACACATTTGGCGCTGAAAACTATTATGGAATTTAATGTATAAAAAAAATAAATCAGTAAATAATTGAAATAAAGAGTTCGTTGGCAATGCAATAAACAATAACATTTACGTTTTATATATTTTATTTAATACTGCAAAATAAATAAACACAAGTGCGCGCGTTGAAAACGCATTTAAAGGATATGGGCCTAGCCCAAATAAAAATTTTTCGTTTGCTTTTTTATATAATTTAAAAGGCAATAAAGTTTTTAAAATAAATTGCGAAATAAATATAAGTGAAATTCGTGCAATAATTATGAATATTTCTTAAAGAAATATTTTCAAGTGATAAAATAATAATTTTAAAATTATATAAAATCTTACACAATTGCTGCAAAGCAACCAAAAAAAGAAAAGTCATTACAAGTGCAATACCAGACTGCGCCATTTTGTAGACCAACTAATACTAACGAAAAGTCCTTTACACAAACCTACACATACACGCGTAAATGTGTGTATGTATGCAACTTTTTATTTTGCCGCCATTGTTAACAAAATAGTCTTGCGTGTGAAATTCCCCAAAAAAATTTGAAAAAAAAGCTTAAACCCACCAAAAAAAAAGAAAAAAAATCAACAATATTAGCAGCAGCCCACCTCATACCAGGCAGAGCAGTCTTCAAACACCTGCCCAGAATTAAAGAATCTTTAAGCTACGCAAGCGCCATTTAAATTGCATCAATAAAATTTTATGCCTACAGCATTGTTTGTGAAAATAGTTTCGTTTTAATTTATTTGTGTGTTTACAAAAAGCAAAAATAATAAAAATTTATTTAAAATGTGGAAAAAAGCGTCGAATTTTGAAGCAGAAACCGCGTCATGGCCGCCAAAATGCAGAAAAACGTGTCGTCAGGGACAAATGGCAGCAGGAGCATCAACAACAACAACAACAACAAAGCTATCTACAACTGCACAAGGATTAATCATCACATGGTCACAGTTTGTTGTTGTTGCGACTGTTGCAATGCTCTTTAATTGCCTCGTCTGTCAAGGTAAGTGGAACTGCTTACATTATGGATGCACCTAAGGATTAGGCGGGCGCTAGTGTGTGTGAATGAATTTAATTTAGTAGGGTTTAATAGAGTATAGGAAATTAGCAACTATTAATTAAATCGTAAAAGCTGTTTAGATGACTTAGAAATTCTTCATTTCTAAAAAACATCTACAATTTGTATCGAACCATGACGAACTAATATTGCATTATCATATCATCAAAGTAATTTTGCAGAAAACGCATTTAAAGTTTTCATCGAATTGACAGCAAAAATACTTTCCGTGTGAGAAGAGAATCGAGAATTTATTTCAATGATTTTTGTCTGAAATTGCGGTTCAGACAAAAATCATTGAAATAAATTCTCGATTCTCTTCTCACACGGAAAGTATTTTTGCTATCAATATAAAATTTTTACACAATGCACAGTTTTTCATAATGAATAAATCTTTTCTTGTAAATGAACGCTATGTTTAAAAAATTAAATAATCTTAGATGGATTTTTTAATAAATTTTGTATAGTTTATATTCAAAAATATTTTTATGTTTTTTTTTGGAAACAATTGTAATCTTTTAAATTATTGTTTAATTTTAAAATGTGATAAAATGAAATTTTAAGTCTTACTATAAATAAATTATTAAAATCAGTATTTTTGAGTTCTTGAGGATTTATTTAAATTGTTAAATTATATCGAAATTAAATTTTTTAATAATTTATTAAATTATTTTTGATTTTTGTCAAAACCTTCTTATTAAAAAAAAATAAAAATTGCCTTTATGTTTAAAAATTTGCCAAATATTCTTATTAATTTACATTTTGCTTTAATGTCTTCTATGAATTTGCTTCTTATACTCATCTATATAACTCCAGATTTTTTTTTTTAAGTCACTTAGCTCCTTAAAGACGCTGTGCAGCTTTCCCAACAATAATTTGCTAAAAGTTTAATTAAATGTTAATTTTACGTAAAATCTAAAAATGATAAAAAATCAGTATTTTTAGATGCTTGAGGCTTTATTTCAATTGCTTATATCACAATTACATTTTTCAATAATTCATCAAATTATTTTTGCTTTAATTTTTAAAAAGTTGAAAGGTTGACATACATTATTATTTATTTAATTAATGTCTTCCCTACTTTTGGTCATAAAAGTTGAAATATAACTCGAAAAAAAACTATATAGTTTTCCTTAAATGGTAGCATATTTTTTAACATATTTTTTTGGGGAATAAAATTTTTAAAAGAGCTGGCTTCAAGAACTTTACTAATTACTATTAAGAGTCAAGGACATCTTTGCAAGGCGAATTAAAAATTCATAAAAATTATGAATTGGATCTTAAAATAAGAGCTTATTATACTTAAAAAAATTGATTACTGGAAATTCAAAAAAAGGAAGTATATATTAATATGTTGCTTCTCACTTTTTTGTCCAAAAAGCTTTTAAGGCTTTTATAAGTTTCCAAATGATTTTATTAATTATTAAAGCCGTTCGAATTCGGCTATAAACTGTAGGTCCCTGTTCTGCTCGAACAGTTATTAATAGAGATCGCGAGGGGTCCGTCAGGGAATTATATATCTATAAGATATTTTGATGAATTTTTCTCAAAATTAAGAGATTCATATTTTGTTCAATTCTTTATTTATTTAGAAACACAAAAGCAAAAATTTATGCTTTAAGATTTTTTTCTTTCAATATGGTAGCGAATTTTTTTTTTTCAAATTCCAAACAAAATCGAATAGTTAATAATGGTCAAACAGCAATCACAATACTATGGCAAATATTTGTGCATATCTAATTTTAAATGATCTAAATTCCATCTTTTTTTCTTTAAAATCACTCGTTCCGTGAAATATGTCAACGACTCTAGAATTTCATTGTTTAAATCTACAAACATGCGACCTGGTGGAGGGTAGTTAGAATTTACAAACACTGCGGCTTGAATATCTTCGCGAATTATAGCCGCTGCTGCTTCTAGAATTCTGAATCGTTCTTCTTTTATATTCATTTTTTTTTTCGTACCAAGCTTTATTCAAAATATCATGATGATTGTCTTTTAAGCATATAAATGTTGATGCTCCCGATTTTTCTGTGATAATAAGTTTATTGCCATACTTAATTTTTAGTCGCATCTTTATCGTGCCTATTATCCAAAGTTGTACGTTTTACAAACATTACTTAGTTCGTTTAAAGTGAACTGACAGTCATCGCTGTTTTCAATGTAAATATTTCATCCATTGCCAGATTCATAGGTTCGTCTTGAGGACGACCAACTTTACCCCCAGTGTAAGGTTTCAAGAAAGAAAACCTGGCAAATCTCGATGATACTTAGCTTCATGCAGCAACCAAATCATATTCATATTCGATTCGAGCAATAACGGCTTTCGCTGTGGCATCGGAACGGGCCCGAGCTACTTCCAAGATTGACTCTTTAAATATCAATGAGTACTTACTTGGCTACATTCGACGGCGAGAACCATACGGACTGTCTTTCTCTCATGCTCTATCATTCAATTCCTTGCCGCAAAATAAGCATAGATTTGTAAAACATCAAAAGCTTGAATCACTTACACGTGATCTTGTACGAGGAGGATTTACTGTGGATGTACTGGCTTTATACTCTTCGCGTTGTCTTTTAGCTGCAGCAAGTACACTACCTCATAGGTGGCGTGGAAACGTGTGCATATTATGTCGTTTACAACTTTTGCAATTATTTGACTCGCTATATCTCAGAAACGTTGTGATTCTAAGAACAAAAAAGTATTGGTACATTTTTTATAGAGAATTTTATGATCAACAACTTTTATACTCTCAGCATAATGCTTTATGATAAACATTTCACCGTATTTGCTGATACAACTTGCGAAAAACCAATTGTTTTCAGGATTGTCTTGAACACTTTGACCTCGAAGGTAATAAATTCTTCCGAGGCACCGGAATTTGATGATGGAAGCTTTCAGCATGTTATTTCTTCAACTATGTTGTATACAATTATACAAACTGTTCAGCTTGCGTCGTCTAATGTGTATGTACCTTTACATCTGTCTTCATCGTGAGTCTAATGTTGACCGGACTATCAAAATGTATCTTCAATACTACCATCTGTTCATATGGGAACTATCATCAAACAATCATAAATCTATATTTTCAACAGGTATTGCGCTGAGATTTTGTCTTACCAGTTATATCACGACTTACAATAGAATAATTAAGTCAAATTTATCTTGGAATCGTAAACTCTATTAAAAATGTTACTTAAACTCCAGTGAGTATAACAATTCCAAATGTTGTAATTAATATTTTATTTACCATACATACACTCCCGATCAATGAAATAGACTCAGCGATATTATATTGTTCTTTCTTGATTCTTTCCTTTATGCCATTAGCTCTTACCGAAATTGTTGTTGAATTTTGTAGAGTATATAATATATAGAGAGTATATTCGCACATAAGAAAGAGCACAAGAAATTTAACAGTTATGGTTTACTTCTATAGAGATTTTTAGGCGGTCCTTGGAATAGACTCAGAGGCTGTAATTTTAGTTGCTTAAAGGCTGTTTAAGGCAAATGTGTAAATTTAATTACATTGTTAATTGTTGCATTTTTTTAAATATAAAATGGGTCGCGGAAAAATTCTAACAGCTGAGAGAAGAGGCAAAATATTGGCGTATCGAGACAGCAACCTGTCAACCAGACAAATAACATATAGCAGAAAAAATCGCACGAAGTCAGTCAGTTGTATGTCATTTCCTAAAAAATCCATCAAATTATGGAAATAAGATGAAAACTCCCAATAGACTAGCAGTCACGCCTTGCTGAAAGCGAAGAATACTCCGAGAGGCATCAGACTCAACTTGTAATTCGCTTAATATATTTAACGTAGGAACGTAGGAGAACGAAGGAGATTAATGAACTTGTATACGCTAACAGACACAGCGTGGATTAAAAATATAGAATCCATACATTAAATGACAAAAAGTTTTTAATAAATTAACCGTTAATACTGCCTGTTAAAAAACACACCAAAAACTTATAATCAAAAATTTTAAAATTTAAATATATAAGTTCTTCAGGAAAAGCTTCTCATGGATGTGTTCATTATAATTTCTTCTTATACGAGGGGTATTCAAAAAGGAAGTTTCCCTAATTTTAAAAAAAGTACAAAAAAATTTGTAGGTTACAAAATGAATATTTATTAATTATTTGACTCACAAACTATTTTTCTACATACTCACCTTCGACTTGAATACATTTTTCGTATCTGTTATAGAGTTTATAAAAACCTTCTTTAAAAAAAAACGTGTCCAATCGTGAATTGCGTTAGGTGTTTTGTTGGTTGATTTTTTGGAACCTGGTACAACAATCAATGCGGATCGTTACTGCGAAGTTTTAAATAAGCTTAAAAATGCCATCAGACGAAAACGTCCAGGAAAATTATCCAAAAAAATCTTACTCTTTCATGATAATGCACGGCCTCATTCTGCTCAAAAAACGAGAACTTTATTGGAAAAATTCAAATGGGAAATCTTCTGATCACCCACCCTACTCTCCGGATCTCGCACCAAGTGGGCAGCATTTTGTTTCAAACGAAGAAGTCCAAACATCTGTCAAATTATGGCTCCAAAAACAGGACACGTCTTTTTTTAAAGAAGGTTTGCATAAACTCTATAACAGATACGAAAAATGTATTCAAGTCGAAGGTGACTATGTATAAAAATAGTTTCTTAGTCAAATAATTAATAAATATTCATTTTGTAACCTAAAAATTGTTTTGTACTTCATTTTAAAATTAGGGAAACTTCCTTTTTGAATACCCCTCGTATAATCAAACATTTTAAATATATAAGTTCTTCAGGATAAGCTTCTCATGGCTGTGTTCATTATAATTACTTCTTATATGTATTTAAGTTGGCATATATGTAAAAAGTACTTCACAGTAAAAAAAAAAGTTGAGATTTCAAAACACGTCAGTAAACAAACCCAGACTTGAACTATACGTGACTTTAAAACACTTAAAACAACAAATTTTTTGTAGTTCGAAAGTGAATTTTATGTTTTGAAAGTATGAAATAATTTAGATATTGAAGCTCACCTAATAAATTTCAATTAAAATGATTGTGCTATGTATGTTAAATATCCATAAGTGTGTAAAGTAAATATGTAGGAGATATAATGCTATGCAAATGTACAATATATGTACATATATATTGCACGACTATGGCAAACCAAAAATATCTTAAAAATGACTTGCATTAAATTATAAAGATATCAAAAATAGTCGGTATATGTTAGACTATAATATACTCTTTACTTTCTTTAATTTCTACAATGTTGATAGATCATTTTATTATTCCACTTGGTAGTAAATAGTGTAAATAGAAACTGGATGCAAGGTAGGGTCTTAATCCCCTAGAGTAGAATCCAAGTTAACTGAAAAAATTGGTCATAAAGTACTTTAATCTCCTAGTCCACACTCCTATATTAACACAATTTCTACCGTGGTGTGTCAAAAGACTTAACTTTAACTTCCAAAAAAAAAAATTGGATTAAGAAATTGAAGTACTTTATGGCCAATTTTTCTCAACGTCGGCAGTCCCTGAATACGATACTTAAACTTTAGAATTTTTTTTCGAGCATTTACCGCCCTTTTTGTATCCCAAAAAGTAAAATGATTTTTTAAGCTTTACTCTAATTCAGTGCTTCTACTTTATTTTTTATAGATTAATGGGGAATATTGATGCAATTTATAAGGATACATTTATATACATTACTTTCCAAGTTTATTTTCGTAGTATGCAGTCGTGAAATGTCGGAAATGTATAAAGTGAATTAATATATATTTATTGAAGTTCAAAATAAATAAATACGATTTTTAAGTTCTCTGAATAATAGACGATGTTGGCTTTTTGGGATGTCGTAAAATCCAAATAAAATATAAATTATATTGTTTTCTTTTTCACAAAGTTGACTGATTTGGATTATCCAGTGGAAGCATATGATTATATTTAAAATAATCATCCTATCTCCGTACTTTTTGACATTTACAAATCTTTCAGGTTTATAATTAATGTGCTAAGTTTGTACTCTTCGTTTCGGAGCAAGTAGTATATCATTTAGCCCGAAGTCGTGTTTTTCTATATCTCCGTCATTTATTATTCAACTTGAACCGAATTTGAAAATATTCCAAGGAGATACCTATATGTAACGATATAGTTATATGTGCTACGTTTAGTCTCAATCGGATGACTACATCATATACCTGATATATCAATACTATAGATATACATATGCCAGAAAGTAATCCTAAACATTTCACAAAAACAATAAATTATTTTGAGTCAATGGCCCCAGCACTCCTTTTTGTTCTAGTTAGCTATTGCATTATAGCATATTACACCAGTAAAAGAATCATCAGCAGGAACTGGGGTCTGAACCCTAAGATTGCCCTATGGATGCTTAAAGCCATCGTACGACCCATCATCACATATGGTGCGCTTGTATGGTGGCCTGCATTGAGCAGGCAATACAACATCAGGAGACTAAGTACACTGCAACGAGCGGCCTGTGCAAGTGTCACGGGCGTAATTAGATCATGCCCAGCAGAGGCGTTAAATGTGATCCTGAATATGATTCCGATTGACATCTAATTAAACCTAACTGCAGCAAACACGGCCACCAGAATCAAAGAAACTGGATTCTGGAGAACTATTACCTTCGGACATGGCAGCATTCTGAAGGGTCAAGAGACTAACAAATCTACAGATTACATAACACCAGTAATGGACTTCAAGAAGAGGTCAGATTCCCGACGCGAAAGGAGTGGGATATGAACAGGGTAATAAGAGCAGACGCAGCTGCAATCTATACTGACGGATCCAAGATGGTCGCGGTGTAGGAGCAGGGGTCTACTCGGACGAACTCGAAGTATCTCTCTCATATCGCCTAGGCAACAGAAACAGCATCTTCCAGGCGGAAGTCTTTGGCATAAAAGAAGAAATCATTAAACAATGCAAAGAAGATCTAAATGCCCTTGCAAGCAGAATGAACATCGCTCTCGTATGGGTTCCCGGACATAGGAACGTATACGGGAATGAAAAGGCTGATGAACTAGCGAGAAAAGGAGCATTAGATGGCGAAGCAGCGGAGGTAGTTGTCAAATACCCACTCAGTGCTATCAAGAGAGAACTTCTTCTGCGAGCTCAGAACAAGGCTGAAAGCAGATGGAAAAATATTGGCACTTGCAAGATTGCAAAGGAAATTTGGCCGCGATACGACAAGCGTAGAACCGCCGAACTGCTAAGCAAGCCAAGAACAATGATCTTCAGAATAGCATCGACAATAACCGGACATTCGCCTAACGGAGACCATGCAAAGAAAATGGGCTGGCCCTACAACGTCAGATGCCGAAGCTGTGACCAGGAGAACTCAGAAGAGACAGTTTACCATTATTTATGTGAGTGCCCACGATTGGGGTCCTTACGCCACAGAGCACTAGGAAGCTTCGCGTTAGGAAGCCTACGTGACTTGGCAGATAAGAACTTAGACGACATCAGCAGGTTTATTATCGGATCGAGATGGTTTGAGTAAACCGAACAGCAGTGGTTCCCATAAGTGGTGTAACAAAATGGCGCATTAGCGCTTATTGAGTTTGAATATGTTGTCACTCAAACGGCACCCAAACCAACCAACCAACCTATTGCATTATAATAATTTGTATGCATAATTATTAATAAATAATTTTAATAAGAAAAAAATAGGACCGAGTTCAGTCAAATCCCAAAAACTGCACACCACGAAAGTCGCACAAAATGTAAACACAGGTCAAGGAACTTTATATACCCTCGTTTATTTTTAAATCAACAATATGAAGGAAATTTTATATTTTTTTATTTGCAAGACGAATTAAAAATAGGCAGTAAAAAATTTATTATGCAGCTGCTATATTAAAAGCTTCCAGAAGAGCGAACAAAGATGACATAATAAGCACAACGGACCTGGCCGACTTTTTGAGTCCCTATGCCATGACATTATAAGGCAACTTATATACCCTACCTATACATAAATATAAATGTACCAAAAAAATTTACCGACCTGGACCAAATAAGACACTCTTATGTATATGATTTCAATATCAAAAGAACTTTTCCTTCATTTTACTCATCCTAACTAAAGCCGTAACTTCAAGTTATGAAATTATTTGTAAGGGAGCATGGCTGATGAAAATAAAAATATCTTTGATATGGTAGGGTCAAATAAGGAACGCAAATGTAAAATTTGGTTATCGGATGGACATTAGAGTGGCCATTTTTCCAAGATATCACGATTTTAATAACCACACCGCTTAAATCTTTTCTTTTTATCTGTATTTTGCGCCTGTACGTACATTTAAAGACGATACGAAAGTATTTAATAATCACGAAGATAGGTTAAAAATTTCGAAAAATTGCATGATTGCATAAATTAGCGAGCAAACCGTAAGTTTGACAAAAATTTGTTCCTAATATAATCGATCTCGATTATTCAGGTCGACTTTATATTTTTCGTATATGTTTTAGATACACATGATTTGAAGCAAGTTTTTAAAGTCTAGTGACTTTGGACTAGACAGGCCAATTCGACCATTAAGTTTTGAGTCTTCCGGAAACACTAGGAACTAGTTTTGTCTAACAATTGTGCTGTTTGTACATATATCTTTTAAACTTGTCATACGGTATTAAACATTTTTCCAGATACTATGCGTAGCAAAATTTGATCCTGTTTCTGGAAACACTGAAATGTAAACATCGGGAAACGAGGCAAGGCATCGATATGCCGCCGATATCTTCAAATTAAACCCGCATAGTAATTAACGCCCACACTCAACTTAAAGTTTTTAAAAAACCTTGAATAAGAAATAAATATAGAATACTACTTGGCAGGCACTTCTAGCATTGTTGTATAATTAATTGTCTTGCAGTGTTTTTGATGACAATGTATTGTACATATATAAACAAATGCTTTAAGCGCTTTTTTCTCTATTTATTTTTTTTTAACATTTAATTGAACGTACTTATGTGCGATTTTTTTTATTACTATTTAAGAGAAGCTCACTTAAATATGTGAAATCTGCAGTCTCACAATAAATAAATCTTTGTGATTTTTAGCGCGCAAAGATGACGCAGATCGTAATTGTTTCTTGCGGCTTACGGATTACAAGCTGAGGCAATTAAAAAATGCTTGTAATTTCGAAATAACTTTTTATTTTAATGATGATGTTGACAGGCCTGCTAATATCTTGGCACATCATTATTTATGTCTAAGAAAAACCGCTAAAAGCTTATAACCAAATCAATTTTATGGCAAAGTTTGTGGCTTCACCAAAAAAGAATGGATTGATGTCATCGAAAGGTAACTTACAATACGTTTGACATAAAATAGCTACGCTTTGAATTGTTTTTTAAACACAATAGACTCAACTATTAAAATATAGTTTGCATATAGTTTGGGCTTTCCGACATAGACGGCTAATTACCATAATTAGCTTGACCAACTACGTCACGGTTTGGTTCATTGAACCTATAGACTCGTCACGCAATTGTTTATGGCCTAAATATAGCAGATAACGTAATACTTTACAAGATAATGGGAACGAACACGCTACAAAATAGTATTAAAGTGCATATAACATATGACGTTGATTGGGATTGACATTGAGCTAATTTAGTATTGATTAGATTTGGAGCTATAAAGTCATTAAAAGATTTCAAAGTTGGATTTTGTGCAAAACTTACCTACGATACATTAACTAATATCAATTTAAAATTTTATGAGCAAGCATCGATTTTGATGATTTTTACATAGAGCTACTAAGGCAAGTTAACCATGTCCATTTATATTGCAAAATTTCGATTATTCATCGATTTATTGAATAATAAATGTTTCGATTTTTTATTTTAGACGTTTCTTTGATAAGCTAACTCCTAAAAAACATATATTTTTCTTATTGAAAGATCAAATACACATAATAATTATGATATTAAACTTTTCTTAATTATATAATCAATTTTAAGTAAATTCACTGGAACAACAAATATCTACCATCTTTTAATAGTGACAGCTATGCATAACTCCTTGGAATAGCAGGATAACCAAGGTTCCCATCATTTCAAATACTAACATAGCGCCTCAAAATAGGAAAACAATAACTTTAAACTTTGTATGAAAGTCAATCTCGACATTTTGACCAAAATTTTGTACTTTTTCATAAAGCTACTATTCAAAAATTAAACCAGTTCTCTCGCTCACTTCTTTGCTGCACATAAAATTCGTTACATCATTGCCGTATATAAAGTTTTTTTCAGCATAAACCGGACTAGGCCACGTTTTTTTTTGTATGTATTATCAACTACGAATCAAAGTGACTGTAATGTAAACAAATAAATCATTTAACATATTTTTTTTTTAAACAAAGTCTATAAAATAAACCAAAAATTGCAAAAACTGATAATTAAACTTATGTTAGTGAGTCCGCACTTTTTTAAGGGAATAAAGAAGTGATTTTTCAAGAAAAACCAACATTTTTTTTTAAAGAAATTTGTAAACACAAAATTGTATTATAAAATATTGGTAAACTTATGCTCCGACTAGAAGCGTTAAATTGTGCTACTGAAGGGCTATGGTATTAGTCTTAACTTTTGCGATTGTCAACTAGATGTACAATTTTATCAAAGAATAAATATATATAAACTTAATTATATTCTAACGCATTGAAAAGCAGCTCCGACTTGAACTTCTCAGTACCTTTCTAATTGCTACCAACTAATTTCCACATCTAGAGCTAATAGTCCAGATCTACTCTTAAAAAGTATTTTAAAATAATATTTTATTCTATTACATATTATTATTGAAGTTCTAAATTTTTGCATCTCCTTACAAATTCCAAATCCTACAGAATATCATACCTTAGTTAACCAATGCAATAAAAATAAAAAAACAAAAATTACTCGTTATCCAAATCTGCACCTAATTTGGCCATGTTTGCAGTTATGGGTAGGTATCAAACCTTATAAAGACTTTCCTTTCTTAGGGTGAGAGAAAATTCAGGTAAAAATCCAAAATAGCAATGCATTCGTAACATTTAATTTTTGTGCATTTAGGATTCACAAGTAGTTTAAGCGGTTTGTTTGCCATAGGGTAACTTCAAAAACGACCAAAGCATACTTACCTGGCGTAGAGGTTAACCGTGATCATGAAGGCGGTTCCTCCAGGGCGAGGCTTGGCCATTGCACTTCGGTTGAGTTGACCTCTGCGAGTATTCCTAATGTGAATAACTCGTTCGTGTAATTTTTGTTAGCCGGGAATGGCGTTCGCGCCGTCCCGACATAAATCAATACATTTGAAGATTAGAAGTTAAAGTAGTTAAAGAGGGGTTCAAAATACAAAATTGTTTTTATTGCTGAGTATATTAAGAGAAAACCTGGAAGGTTTGTAGGTATGTATTCAGCATTGCAAGCAATCAAAGGCAAAAAAACGTGTAATTTTCGACCATATTCAAAATTACAAAGTTTCTGTTTGCTTTTTATTAAAGAATCTTTTTTTTCATTTATGATAGGCTGACACTGAAAGAGAATTCTTTTACGAAGATTTCGACTATCAGATCTTTAAAATCAAGTAAGAATTATAGATGCTACTAAAAAAAATGTCTAAAACATGTTTTTAAAAAAAATCTCGAAAACACGAAAACAAAAATTACCCTAAAAACACTTTTATAAAGGTTCCCTGGATGATCCTTAAATGTGTTAACTAGTGTAATTTGAGGTTAAATAAATGTTGTTGTGCCTTTATTTAAAACATAAATAAAAATTGAAGCAAGTAATTTTAATACCAAATACATCTGCCCACTCTTAAAATACCCTCCATTTATTACCGTGGCAAACTTGAGGTTGTCTGCTCTCAAAGAGACCTAACGATGTCACTCAGTAACTTTCTAATTGCTACCAACTAATTTCTAGATCTAGATCTAATAGTCCAGATCTACTCTTAAAAAGTATTTCAAAATTATATTTTATTGTATTATATATTGAAGTTCTAAGTTTTTGCATCTCCTTACAAATTCCAAATCCTACAGAAATGCTTGCAGAGACCAAAAAATTTATGAAACTCAAACATACAATATAATAATAATAATAATGTAGGTATAAAAATATTAATATCAGCCTAGGATGTGTATATTGCTCTGACTATAAATTTAGAATTAAGTTCTTCTATATGTATATCATCATCATCATCATCGTATGGCCATTACAACCCGCTCTCGGGTTACGGTCGACCTCAGCAGCTCTCGCCAGGCGCCTCTGCTTTGCGCGCGCCTTCTCCAATTAGAAATACCAAGGGAGGATAGGTTCTCCTCCACTTGATCTCTCCATCGGAGTCGTGGTCGTCCCCTCCGTCTTCCTTCGTCGGCTTTCGCTTCGAATACCTTTTTCGCTGGAGCATCATTATCCATACGTACGACATGGCCGAGCCAGCGCAGACGTTGTATTGTGATACGCTGGACAACATCCATGTCGTCGTAGAGCTCGTACAGCTCGTGGTTCATACGTATGCGATAGCCTTCCTCGAAACGTACGGGACCGAAGATTTTGCGTAGAATTTTCCTCTCTTCTATGTATATATTGATATACATAAATATTATGAAGATGGCAGCTTTTGCTTCACGCACTCCAATAAAGAGGATGACTAAAAACGTATAAATTAATCTAAAAAAATGTAGAACCTTTGAAGGAACTCATTTATTAAAATAATAATAGCAACATATGGCTTTTAAAACTGATGCTGTTAAAAAATAATACTTGTATTCTTTCAAAGTTATATCTTTGCCTATGATACTCGAAATAATTGAAGAATTGGTCTTTACAAAATATCAAAAGTGAAAAAATTTGTAATTTCTTATATTGAGAGGGGTTAATTTTTAATGTTTAATATAAGCCCATACACGTTTATTGAAATTGTGTAAATTATTACAAAAAATTAAAATATCGTCTGGTGAGAAATATTGAAATTATTACATTTACCTATAAAATAAATAATTTTTTCCAATCATACAAACAAGGAGTATGTATTCTATTTAATGCTAGTGAACCCGGCAGATGTTGTCCTGAATACTCTTAAAGTGTATAAACATCGTAAGATTCTCTAGTGAGTCTGGACAATCATTAGATTTTTGGATTAGTTGACTTTCATGATTTTGTAAAAAGCCATATGGGCGACCTTAAGTATTCTTAAGAGAGCTCGCATCTCTAATAAATTTATGCCCCACAGAAACTACATTTCAATCCATTTGCGACTTCTGTCTGCACTTAAAGTCCAATACCCGCTGTTGTATAATTTTCTACTATGCTATATTCACAATATTCATAAGAATATCCAAGAACCAATACACACAATCAAACCAAAAAAGGCTTAAAACCTTTGTATTGACAACTTCTAACACACGCAAAAATCATATTTGAAATTCTTCAACGCGTTCATGAGAACACCCGTAACACGTAAAACATTAATATTGTTACTCAAAAAAAAAACCTCAAATTTTGTGTTTTATATATTTCAAATTGTTCCACGTGTTTAAAAAAAAAATGGTGATACACATATTTCAGGAACACTGTTAAAAAAATACGAAAACTTCATATATTTTTTAAACGAAAAGGTGCTGGCTTAATATTAAAATAATTTTTTTTCAATAGCTCTGTGGCCAACTTAGATTTAAAAAAAGGGTTAAAAAATATTCAGCAGTTTAGTCACTTTTAAATAAAACCGAAAACAATTTTTTTTTTTCAATTGAAGCCGTAACGCGTTAAGTTTCAAAACTGAAATTTTTGCATTATGCATTGAATTATTGCATTATTAGTTTTCAAAAATCGCAGTTTCCAGTACCTTATGCTAGACCCTTTTTCAAAAGAACTGTTTGATTGTATCTAGAACCATTACTATAATTGAAACGGAAATTAAAAGTTATGACCTTCGTAATGTACATTTTGGGAAATATTTTTGTTTCTCTCTTATTCAACTCTACACCTCTAAATTAAGAAGATTATAAATAATTTTATTTTGCTGTTCTGTTTTTTTAAACCGAATAAAAAAGGAAACATACATAATTATGTTCAATCTCAAGATTCATATAATAGAAGTCTAGAAATAGTCTCAACTTTATCAATCGAAAGAAATCTTTTAAGTTTGAACGTTAAGATTTCAGGTAAACATATTTTATTTTCACTCAGATTTGTGTTTAGCTTCAAAGCCGATGGAAATTTGCGAAAACAAAATTTTTTGCGGAAACCAGCTTAGTTCTTTGTGTCAAAATCTGCCAAACTTTTATTCTATTATATTTTAAATAAATTAATAGCAATTCCAGCTTTTATCTATTTGCATAAATTAGTCTTAATGAAGCTGTATATTTTTCAAATTCCTTGAAATAGTTCAAGATTATATTATAATTAATTCCTAGAATTTGGTTACCCTTATATTATGTCTTTTCTGTAGACTTTTTGTTTATTGCTCTTAGGCATATTAGCAGAAAAATCGTAAAAACTCTAAACTTGCATTTCCACCAAAGCTCGCGGCTAATTGAGTTATTTCCGAACAGCTCATTATTTTTTGTCTAACATTTCAAAAGCATTCAATCTTCTGGACGGGAATTGTTAAATTTGAAAGACCTTAGCAAATTGTATTTATTACCGGGAATTACTTTTCGCATTATGAGAAACATCACGCTGCAAGACATTAGAAAGGCCAATGAACCGCAATAAACAAAATCACCTATTTACATACATACATATATATACTATTCCTTACTTCTTTAAGTATATAATCATTTTATATATGTACTCTGTAAGCTGTGTGTGGTGTTTGGACCTACGCCGGACCAACAACTACAAAAGTACTGTCAAAAAGCGAATGGTGTAATGCGGAAACCGGTTAATGTGAGACCATCTAGCAGCTCCGCGTCTCTGCCTCCAAAAGTTCCCACACAGACCTGGCCCAAAAAATTTACACATCCATACGACCAGCGAATGGCGTAAACAAAAATGACTCTACAACTGTGGCGGCTGTGGCAGCCACCGGCAGATTACGTAATACTTTTGTGGCGCACCATAAATCCAAAGTAAGAAAAAAAAGAAATAAGACTACAAAGCGTCGTCAAAGCCCGCTCGACTTAGACTGTCTATAGACTTTATGGGCTTGAACTCAATACCAGACTGATGCAGTTGACTGGCTATTTGGCGGCTGCCCGGCTAATTAACATGACAGGTTGCATGCACCAAAGCGAAAGTGTGTCTACCAAGTGGCGGCTGCAAGCTATCAAGGAAAAAATGCGTGTCAATGGTTACGCATGCGGTTTTTCAATTTTTTTTTACTTTTGTATAAAGAGTATGATGATGGAAGAGTGCATATTAACATTTTGGGAAGATTTGCAACGCATATTTATACACTGTATTTCAGGGGTATTAAAGATTTTTAGAATGTATGCTGCACATTGGCGGATTTAAATATTTGCCGCCCCTAGGCAATCCATAACTTGAATTAATAAATTCGACATCGGCATGGATAATGTATTCAACAAAAACACTTTTTCAAACACTTCTTATTCTTAGTTCTTTACGTCTTGATTTTTCAGCTGCGAATTCGCAGATGATATCTTCACAATCCATAGATAAAAATGAATCTGACTCTATCGTTAACAACGCAAGAGCATTCAGTTTGTTTTCGCCCAATATCTGAGATAGTTTTTCACGCGTTTTAAAACAGAAATCGATCTTTCTCCGCTACGATTCGAAATGGGAATTGAAACAAACATCCGCAACGCAATTTCAACATAAGGGTAAGAGATCTGCAGATAGTCCTGTCTGAGCGTTTTCAACAGTTCCAGCGGAGAATAATTTTAAATGTTCTTTTTGATGCAGTATGCCTTGAAAAAGACCATTTCATGTCCCAAACTTTCCTCAAGATCTTGCGTGCAGTAGTTTCTGAATTTGGTGAACTTCTCACGTAATTCTTCGTTGCTCAGATGTTTCATCTCAGTGATGAGAGAAAATTTCGAATAGATTTTTTGATATGCCTTACGTCTTCGTGTCAATTCTGTCAAAGTACAGTTCAAGATAACGTTGAATGCGTTGACACGAAAGTTATCACGGCCACTCAGTTGGATACCGTTGTCTCAATTTTTTTTGCCGCCCCTTAATTCTGCCGCCTTAGGCTTCAGCCTATGTTTCATATACGATAAATCCGCCACTGATGCTGCAGGTAGCAAAAGACGTTACTAATAATCATTTTTTTTGGCAAAATAATAGCTAACGACTTGGTTATTGATTAAGTCATGACTCTTATAAATACCGAGATCATTAAAGTTAGAAAAACCCAATGTATAATCGAAACTCAAGTTGTGTTTATCGAATAATGAACCTATGTAAGTCCATTCCCCCGAAAAGGAAGAATAGAACGGACAATACAATTTTTTTTTTTTAATTTTTTTTAAATCTGACATAATAGGAATATAATTCAAATATTAGTATCGGAGCAAGCCGCCAAAAATTCAAATAATTTGGGATTCCCTGTACCACTAGCATGCAATAAAACCCGGTATATTGTGCTTAAAATCACTAAAGACATTCGATTGCCAAATTAGGTTCCTTCATAAAAAATTAAAAACAGAAGAACTTTTAAGCAATAATTTTTTTTTTTTATCGTTGGGAAATTCAGAAGTGCCCAAAAACAACTTACACTAAAAAATCGCTACATTCGTTGCTGACCTAGACCCTTGACTTCAAAAGTTGGGGCACTTCTGCATTGTGAAAATCGCCAATATATGCCAACATGTACATATATTTAATAATACTGATTATAATATTACTTAGTGCTTGTAGTCTGATGCAAAACTAAACTGCCAATTTCTCTTTTCACAAATAATTTTTTCTTTAAACCAGCCCTTCTTTCGATACCTCGCCTCTAACCATTATCTATATATCATTAGAAGCGCTCACACATTTTCACTCATAGCTTTAAAAAAGAAAATTCTTTCTACGAAGAATGGGCGCAGCAGTAATGAATTCCTCCTAGTCTGGTTTACTTCCTTAGGTATGTTATAAGAACCACCGAAAAAGTTAACATCATTTAATGGTTGACGTCAAAGGAGTAAAGATGCAAATGAAACTTTAACTAGATCAGCTTGGCTAGCCTAAGGCTCTTGGAATTTCCCTACTCGGTAAAAATATCTTTGGGCTTTGGGACATACCAATACCAGCAATCATCTTTACAAGATTGGCAATACGGATTTGAAAACATGTAGCTTCTGTGAGCTTGAAAAAGAATACTCTTCCCGACTGGAGCGATCACAAATAATATAGCTTGTTTTGGGAATTCGACTAGCTGAGGGGAGTTTAGAGTCGCAATGCATCTTTTTTCCAACAGAAGAATTTGACTTTCAATACTACATAGTACTTTACTTACTAATATATTACTCAAACATCTCTTTGGTAGGGTATCTAAGTATTGGTTCATCAGTTTTTCATACCTTTCTAATTCGATGTTGCATTTTTTAAATCTTAAATTAAACGTGCTAAAAATTTAAACGCCAACTGAAACGGGTTTTTTAAGCCAAATGGCAATTGGTGTTAATGTCTTTGCCGATAAAAACAAATGCACATCAAGTAAGCTGTTAACTCCAATCGTCATTTATTTATAAATCTGGAATACACTGAGAGAAAGATACGAGGACAGTTTGGTGAGTCAGCGGCATTGTCAATAAAAGATTCAGTTATTTATCCAATTTTTGGTTCTTCCACTCTGGGTATGCTGGTTATGGAAAAAATTCATTGATTGGGTTACGAACTACCTGCAACTGTTTCGGATTTTTTTAAATCTTACAGTTTTGGACAATCGTAGTATTCGCACGTTATCGTTTCACCTTTCGCGCTCTTGAAGTTTGAAAGCAAAAAGAAAAGAATTTAAGACCCTTTCCTGATATTTTCAAATTTTTACCAGACCCACAGAATTGCCATATCTAGTAATGTGAGCCTAACAATGAAGCGATTACTTTTTCTCAAAACTTGCTGCTGTCACCCCTGTCAAATCATTTCCGTGCCATTTTCAACATCTACATGATTTTTGTAGATCTTATTTGTAAGTATGATATTGTTTTCTAACTGCAAAACTCTTTAAAATTTTCTCTCTTTACTCAATCACTTCTTTTACGATCGGCCACTTTTCTCTGTCCATTTTATTTTTTTGACTTGGCTTTGGTAATCCTTGAACTTTTTGGATCATGTCACGCTTTTATTCAACAGTGCTCTTTCTGTTTTTTTGTTAATATAATTAAGGGTTTTACTTTTTGGGACAGAAATTATAGTATATAACTGATCTATGAAATTATATTCTTATTTAAAATAATAAAAATACATTTTTACATATTTTTATCGGTCGTTTTTAAACAGCTATTTCATTTTCTAATACATTACAAGAACATAATCAGATATATATTGAAGATATATAATATAGATATTGAAGCTTTTTACTAAACAGCAACTGACATAAGTGACCTAGATTTTGTAGTCAGAGGGTTTGGGAAGAAATGCAGTAACTTTATATTTTAAGTGGTTGTTGGACAGCTCTATATTTCTGTAAACAAACTTTGTTTTTGTATAATACCTCTGGAGTATAATACCTCTAGTTCACTTTAAGAAGTTTGTTGGTGAATATCGTTAATAAATTCACCCATCCCAGTGATTTTGGTTTGTAAGTTTTCTTTTCTACAGGGTGCGCCATTTGAATGTGGTCGATGGAAATATTGAATAACTTTGACAGATTTCAACCGATTGACGTCGTCGAACACATTTTGGAAAGGTTATTGCATTACAATTTTAACCAAGAATCGATTCACGCCCAAAGAACGCGCGGAAATAGTGACAATGTTCATTAAATGTAGTTGCCCGATTTTTGGGAGCGAATTTTAATGACTGATGAGGCCCATTTCACGCTATCTGGCACTGTAAATAAACAAAAATGTCTCATTTGGGGGAAAGAAAATCCTCATACTATCCATCAAACTCCACTGCATGATCAGAAAGTGACTGTTTGGGCCGGTGTCTGCTTCAATATTTCCATCGACCACATTCAAATGGCGCACCCTGTATATTACTAATTTTGGGTCGAGAAACACGAACATGACAACCTTCGGCCGGAGTATGCTGCCTTGTATAAGTATAAATTGGTTTTTAGATAGCATTTTGAAGAAACATGACTGCACCTAATTTGGCCATGTTTGCAGTTATGGGTAGGTATTAAACCTTTTAAAGACTTTCCTTTCTTAGGGTGAGAGAAAATTCAGGTTAAAATCCAAAATAGCAATGCATTCGTAACATTTAATTTTTGTGCATTTAGGATTCATAAGTAGTTTAAGCGGTTTGTTTGCCATAGGGTAACTTCAAAAACGACCAAAGCATACTTACCTGGCGTAGAGGTTAACCGTGATCATGAAGGCGGTTCCTCCAGGGCGAGGCTTGGCCATTGCACTTCGGTTGAGTTGACCTCTGCGAGTATTCCTAATGTGAATAACTCGTTCGTGTAATTTTTGTTAGCCGGGAATGGCGTTCGCGCCGTCCCGACATAAATTAATACATTGATGATTAGGAGAGTCAAAAAGGCAATTTTTTAACTGATTGCTGAGCATATTAAGAGAAAACTCGGAATGTATTCAGCAGCATTACAAGCAATCAATGGCAAAAAAACGTGTAATTTTCGACCATATTCAAAATTACAAATTTTCGGTTTGCTTTTTATTAAAGAATCTTTTTTGAAAGAGAATTTTTTACGCACATTCCGAGTCTAAAATCTTCAAATCAAGTAAGAATTGTAGATGGTCATGTAAAGAAAAAAGTGTCCCAAAAATGTTTTTCGAAAAAAATTTTTATACGAGCCAAATTTTAACTTTGTAAATGTAATTTAAGGTTCAATAAATGTTGCTGTGCCTTTATTGAAAAAGTAAATAATTTTAATGCCAAAGAGAATTCTCTTACTAACAATTCGAGTCTAATATCCTTAAAATCAAGAAAGAATTATATATGCTATGGAACCACTTACTGAAAAAAGTGCCTAAAACATGTTTTTCACAAAAATGTCGAAAACAAAAATTACTCTAAACACACTTTTATAAAGATTCACTGAAATGTTGTGCCTTTATTTAAAAAAAAAAATAGAATTTGAGGCAAATAATTGTAAAGCCAAATACATCTAAAAGGTCACTCTTAAAATACCCTTTAATTATTGCCGTTGCAATCTTGAGGTTGTCTGCTCGCAAAGAAACCTAACGATGAGGCTGGTTCAAAATAAATCGCCAACACTTATCAAACTGCCCTCGTTTATATTGTAACAAAGAGCACTACTCTTTTGTTAATTATCTGCTTAATGGTGTGAAATACTCTGAACGCTTAACTAAGTTTTAAAGGCATGCATTGTATATTTCCATAGCAAACCAATTTTAAAGCTAAAGCCGATTATCAAATGTCAGCTCTTGCAGCTTTTATGTATTTTATATGTACATACATACATACATAATGTATTATGTGCATATATGTATGTATATATCTTTGTATAGTTATGGTATAGTATGGAGTACCATCCATGGTCGCATTTGTTGCGCTGTCCAATTAAATGCGGCTTGCACTTTTGCCAGCCATTTTTGGTAACTTTCCGTTCCAATTTGGATTTGGCCGCTTTGATGGTTGCTGGTTCATTGAATATCAATTGGCAGTGGGCGTAACAACAACAACAACAACAACTACAATAATTGTAATAATAACAATGACGACGACAGTTTGCGTGGTTATGTAATGCACTGCATGCTTACATAATTTCCGTTAAACTTTTGAATTGACATTGGCTTTTAGATGGTAGATCAATGAAATTGGCTTTAGAAGTTGCAGCCAATTGCAACAAGCTTATCGCATATTTGCACTCAACTAATTTTCCCAATCATCGTACAAATGTTCCGGCTTAGCGAACAACTTATGGAATTAAACTAAAAATTCCCTTAATGCAATAGCGAGTCCTTTCCCCCTGGTGGCAGCTATATAATCTAATTCGCACCAGGCACTGACTCGGCATCGGTTTGGGGCGCGTAAGAGACTTTCATATCACTTTTCACGTGTGTAGTTCTAATGCCGCGCAGATTGTCGAGCAATTTGCAGCGATTAAATTAGCTCAAGCGTGCGCCAGCACCTTCTTGTTGTTGTTGTTGCCGCTTTTGGTGGCAGCAACAGTCGTAAAAGGAGAGTAACAAATCTCAAGCTATTATGCTCCAAGCTTGTGGTTGCATATGAAACCACCACCATGACAAACAATGCGCCAAACGTGAAAGAGTGCGAGAGAGAGAGAGAGAGCGAGGGAAATGAAAGAGAGCATCATACTTCATGTGGGTGTTAATGCGCCACGCCCCAGCCCTCACAAACTCCACTGCTAACAGCAACAACAACAACAACAACAGCACCAACACTTTTCTCTGATGTCGCCGGCAAGCGCGCAAAATTTGTAATCTCTATGCTGGATTTACGAGGGCAGGCTGAAACGTACAAAAAACTTTGTTA
Source organism: Chymomyza amoena (assembly GCA_037043745.1). NCBI lineage: Eukaryota > Metazoa > Arthropoda > Insecta > Diptera > Drosophilidae > Chymomyza > Chymomyza amoena. The sequence goes on along the minus strand of JBAMAX010001837.1, from coordinate 58,994 downwards.
AAAACTACATGATTTAATGCATATATATTAACTGAAAAGGTAGTGTCTCGGACTCTCAGCGATTTTGATTCTTTGGGTCATTGGCCATATTTAATAAAAAAAAACTACTATTGAAAAAGTGGGCTACTGGAAATTAGTTTCTTGTGCAAAATTGTTTAGAATAACCCAAATAGTCAAAATCGCTGAAAGCCTTTATAGCGAAAAAAAAAATTGATCCACCCTTACGTATTAAATTTGGAGTATAAAACTGAGAAGTAGTCTTCTTTATCCAGATACGGTAGGATCAGTCGAAAACCAGAAATCCTAATAAACAATGTACAATTTAAAAAATAGCAGCACTTCTCTAAGACTTTGGATTCGAGCAATCTCCTTTTAAAGCAAGATTAGGTCACCTCAACTTAGAAGTTTCAAAAATAATAGTTTTAATTACCTCAATCAATCAAAATTCAACTTATGCCGAGAAAAAAGTGATTATCCTTGCATATATTTATATTCAAATCAAAGCATTATCTAATCGAGGCATGCTCGGATTTTGACGAATTGGAGCAAGTGTTAATTCGCTTAACGATCCCTGACAGAGGGGTTATTCCTTCTTTATTCATATTATAGGAATACTAAGTTGTGTTAATTATTGAATTGAATTATTTGATTTAATATTAGATTTTTTATCCATTAGTTCCCAAAATATATACTTCAAATGCGTGTCCTAGATTGATAAGTTCATATCGCCAAAAAGGTGATATGGAATTATGGGACTACCACCAAATTTTTTGAGTTTGAAAAAGAATTTTCTAGCTATTTTGGTTTCCAAAATCTAAATGTTCATAGAAGCGAATGAACCACGCATCCATCTGCCTGTTACTTATATTTTCCATCTGACTGTCGGATTATTAGGAGCATACCATAAGTATAATCTATCCATAAGTAATTTCTAGCAAGGTCAAATATTGTATATGGGCCACTCTCTTGTCGAAATTCCCCCATGTAATTTTATTTTTATTTTATTATAGAACAAATAGTCGTTTTTAAAATATGCTTTAAATCAGATACACCCTGTGGAAATTAAGAGCTTACATACCCGTAAAAATTAAAAAAATTTATTCATTATTAGAAAATTCTATTTTCTATTTAAAATATGGTTTTTATCCATCCATTGATACAATTCAGTCCAATGTGGACGTTTAATTCAAAAAGAGAATCCGTAAAAATGTTTATTTAGATTGCTTTTAATTAATGAGCAAAACCCACCTTCTCTGAATCTAAGACTCTTGAACTAGAATCATTTTTCTTTCCCAAAATTATAGAAATCATATTTTCTTGTTACCGACAAATTACTTATTAGCCTGCCCTCGTCCATATAGCTACGAAAGCCTCTGCTCTGCCCCCACGCCGCCAACCACTCTGTTCAACCCACAAAGTGCAGCCAGGACCACCCGTCGACCACATTGAAACTTTGTGTACATATTTGAGTTTCATTTCATTTGTGGCTAGGTTTTTGGAAATGGCAACATAAAGTCATAAAATTGAAATAAATGTGAGTTGTGTTGATTTCCGGCTGTGGAGTTACGCCTCCTTAAAATACATTCCCAGCGTGTCGCTAACAAATCTCTCACGAGCGTTGCCTGAACGTAGCTTAGATAAGATTTTTTTTTCGGGAATGGGCATAAGTATTGGTCATTGTAGTAACCTTAGGAAAAAGAAATTGCAGTTACTTTTATTCCTGTAATTTGCTAATAATGTTGAAATCCTGTTTATAGCTTTAAAAAGTTTTTTTCGTGTAAAATAATTTTATTGACAATCGGACTCTAATCCTTTTAAAACATTGTTTGGGTACAGCACTGTTTATAAAGCACTTGTTATTGGAAATTGTGCTTCATTGCAACTGCTCCTTGAAAGCCATTTGCTATTTGCTCTCTTGGACTTGGGTTCTACTAGGTTGTTTTGATGTACTAAATGGAAATGAAGCATTTCTGATAAGTTGTTTAGTATTCCAAATGTATCAGCGTGAATAACCGGAACACATCAGTCTGTAGGAGAGTAGGTATGCTCAACAACAACAACAAAAAGAAGTGCTTAATGCTGGTAAAGTTGGTTTAACTGCTGAACTTCTTAGTACTCGATTATGGAGTTTAACAATTCTAGATGAATCCTGACAAAACTTGTATCTTTTGAAAATGAACAAAATTGCAGAAATACATCTAAGTCAGTGGTCGGTACGGTCCTATGGTTCACACGTACAGTGTTGGTACAGGTAGGTACTTTACAGAGGTCGACCACCAACCAAATCCTTTCTTGATATAACAATCAGGTTCAATACCCTTCGGTTCACAATCCCTATATGTGAATCTTAGGTAGGGTAAAGCTGAAATAATATGCGTGAAGTCACAAGGAAACTCAAAATTGGTAACTTTCGTTAAGCAGCTTCGGCCGGAGTATGCTGCCTTGTAAAAGTAAACCTTGGTTTTTAGATAGCATTTTAAAGAAACATGATTAGTTCTACTATACAATACAATAATAAATAAAACCATTGCATTACTCTTTAGCTACATTTGCACCTAATTTGGTCATATTTGTAGTTATGGGTAGGTAACAAATCTTTTAAGGACATTCCTTTCTTAGGGTGGGACGAAATTCAGGTAAAAATCCAAAATAGCAATGCCCTTGTGAAGCATTTGTAAAATTTAATTTTTTTGCATTTAGGATTCACAAGTAGTTTAAGCGGTTTGTTTGCCATAGGGTAACTTCAAAAACGACCAAAGCATACTTACCTGGCGTAGAGGTTAACCGTGATCATGAAGGCGGTTCCTCCAGGGCGAGGCTTGGCCATTGCACTTCGGTTGAGTTGACCTCTGCGAGTATTCCTAATGTGAATAACTCGTTCGTGTAATTTTTGGTAGCCGGGAATGGCGTTCGCGCCGTCCCGACATAATTCAATACATTTGAAGTTTTGAGAGGTATTAAAACAACAATTTTGTAACTGATTGTTGATGATTAGACTCAGAATGGTTTGTAATTATTCCATCAGAATACCGCCTAGGAGCTGTGCACCAAGACGGTAACAATTACCGCAACCGGTCGGATCAATCGGATATGTTGGCGAGCCACAGCACACAACGTCCGGTACAATACTCCCATCGAGTGGTGCACCAAGACGGTAACGTTTACATTTATATATTTTATATTTGGTAAAAATTACCACAAACGGTCTTGCCAATCAAAAGATACATCTGTGTTTAATTCCGATGTACAAAGAATTACGATTATTTCTATAAGTTATTATAAAAACTAGGGGGCTCCGCCCGACTTTAACACTACTCGGGGACAGCTGTGTTCACATTTTCAATGCTTCCGACTTGTTCATCTCTTGGTGAGCGATTAAGTGTGACCTTGCTGAGCTTTCCCTTTTAGTGTTTAAACGACGCTACCTGTCTTCATCAGACTCCACTTATCTAGATGCTCTAGTTGCTATAATTAGGCATGTCGTACGACACATACCTTTAATACCTTTAATACCTTTAATTTAAAAGTGGTTTATGTAAAATCTCTAGACGCATATCAAATTATGAAATTACTAACTATTTTTGAGGCTATTCTTTTATGTATATAGATCTTTGCTATAAAAACTTTTTTTTTCGAATATTTATTTTATTGGCAATCAACCGATAAGTTTAAAGGTTATGATCCAACGTTTATAAAAAGTAAATCACTACACACTAAATATAGCTTATTGTGTGGTATGGCTTAGATTCCTATATATATAAAATATTTACAAAAATTAAAAGTTGCTATGATAAACTAAGTTTTTGACTACACCTGAGAGTTTTTAATAAATACTGCGTTTAAAAACGAACTGAACTGAGTTTAAAAGAATAAATTTAGATTTATTTAAGCTTTCCAATTTAATTTAAAGAATCATTCAAAATATAATTATCGTCATAAAGTATTGATTTATTTTAGTCTCATTTTCAACTAATTTTAAACGAAAATCAAACGTCCTAACTCCTAGACCATTAGTTTATCATAAACCCAAAGGTACGAAACTAGGATTCATTTCCTTTACAAAATACGTAGCATACTTTGTGGCACATATGTATTTGGCCTAAAAAATACTCTAGCATTCCCTTTTGAGTTATATTATAATTCACAACTGCTTCAAGCTAAGAAAAGTAATAGTATGCATTTCATAGCTAACCAAAGCATACTTACCTGGCGTAGAGGTTAACCGTGATCATGAAGGCGGTTCCTCCAGGGCGAGACTTGGCCATTGCACTTCGGTTGAGTTGACCTCTGCGAGTATTCCTAATGTGAATAACTCGTTCGTGTAATTTTTGGTAGCCGGGAATGGCGTTCGCGCCGTCCCGACATAAATCAATACATTTAAAGTTTTTGTGGATTAGGTTGTGTTTTCTACAATTATCATAATGTGAGTACTCTTAGGAGGATTGAGGAGGATTGACTGCACAAATTTCGTAATATTATATTTTAGGCAAATCTCATTTTAGTAAAATTAAATTTGACAGCAATTACGTAAATCTAAAGGGCTCCATATTGGGCTTAAAATAGATTTGTAAATCGTAACTTATTAAAGAAGGAAAGAATAGATATTTTATTTGATTTTGTTACCCAAGTTACAGACGTTCAAGTGACGCTACTTTTGTGTTTACAAACCAGAAGAAAAACAGCAACGAATGGAAACTTCCCAGAGAGGACAAAATTAACGAATTGGGCTTTAAATTGCTTCCCCATCCACCGTATAATCCAGATCTTGCCCCAGCGATTATCACCTTTTCTCCCAGCTCAAAAAGATGGTCAGTAGCAAGAGATTTCGCTCTAATGAGGAGGTCATCGCAAAAACTGTAGCGTATTTTGAAGGCCTCGGCACATCGGCCTACAAACCGGTATTGAAAAGTTAGAGAATCTGTGGAATGCTTTTATCTCTGCCAAAAGGAACTACTTTGATGATCAAATATGAATTACTGTAGAAAATTGTGTTTTTCTTAGTTGGGCCAAACACTTTTTGACCCACCTGTTAGTTTGGTTATGTGCCTCCTGTCCAGAATTACCCCGAGATAATAAAATTTGTAAGTGACAATCTTCGAGCTTATCACAGTTGAACAAGAATTAGCGATTTCGAAGTACATCTAAAGACGACTAGACATACAACATCTACCATATTCTTTTAACCAAATAAAACAATTTAAATATTCACTTTGATTCAAAGTGTTGTTATGGATACAAAAGAATGTTACAAGGATGTTAAAAATTAATAAAAGTCGTAGCATACTTTTGCGCATATTTCCAAATGCTTACATTACAATTCACAACTGCTTCAAGCAAAAAACATTAGGAGTATTCACTTCATAGCCAACCAAAGCATACTTACCTGGCGTAGAGGTTAACCGTGATCATGAAGGCGGTTCCTCCAGGGCGAGACTTGGCCATTGCACTTCGGTTGAGTTGACCTCTGCGAGTATTCCTAATGTGAATAACTCGTTCGTGTAATTTTTGTTAGCCGGGAATGGCGTTCGCGCCGTCCCGACATGATGCAATACATTTTAAACTAATTGATACTAAGCAGTTTTAATAGATCAACAAATGAAAAATCTTTCATAATTTTAAATGCAGCAATCAAGCAGCAAATATGATTTATACAATTCCTCCATGCGTAATTTAACTTGCTCCTTTGTAGAGGGAGCTTAAACAGTTTCTCTAGGACATTCATCATTAGTGCCTTCAACTAGCCAGCACAAAGACAGTCATGGAGCACCGACCACCGTCTTTAGTTTTACGTTCAGTCGTTGGCTGCTGCCATTTCGAGTCATCTTATTTATTTATCATCATTTATTAAGCGTTTTCACATCCTTGGCTCGGAATTCGTGCTGTGTGCCAAGTTCTTTAGCAAAAAGGAAAAAAAAGAAGTCCAACTAAATTGTCGCTGTCAGATTACGTTGCAATATTGCTTCCAGTTGCCATATCCGGCTGCCTTTCCGTAAGTTCTCAACGCCTTCGATCCCCTTTTTTCTTGGCTTTGACACAAGCAACAATTTACTCGGTTTCAGGTTAAAGTCATATCGTTAGCATTAACGCTTTTTGATTTTTATTGAGTCAGCTAAATTTTATTCGATTTGCCGTACGTAGTACCAGCACAAAACACACCCTAGCTAACCAGGGTACGGTGCATAGACAACCAACATTCCTGGGGGAGGAATATTTTCAAGCTTTAATGATGTTGGGTATTTGTGTGTAGCAGGCGAGCGACCAACCAATGAACCCGCTGGAATATCAAGCTCTTGGCCAACCTGCTTACCGTAGTCTATTTGGGAAGTAAATGAAAATTTGATTTGGAATTTTGTGTGTTTGTGTGTACGTGCGGAACCCAAACATGAACCCTCGAAATGAGCTTCTGTTTTTATTTTTGTTGTTGTGACGATGCTACTGCTACTGATGCTGATGATGATGACGTTGTCAAAGTCGAAGATGGGCTTGTGATAAAATAAATTACGGGGAGATTAGTGCGAATTTAATTATCATTTGTTTCTTTGATGTCGCCCAAAGTAAATAAATTAAATAAATATGAAGATTAAGCGCACATTTGTTTAAGACGAAGCTCGCCGCTTTATTATCTAGAGCACCAGTTCAAGATGTATAGAAATAATTTTATCAGATTGGAAAAGGCCAAAAATTTGTGATTGAATGCAATTTTACCAGGTTGTGAGCCCCTCTATGAGCTATTATTTTTAAAAAGGTAATGTAATTATCTTTGAATACAGCTGTTCTTGTCCAAAATTATAAGATTTCAAAACCCAAAACTTTAATGATTTATACAATTAAGCAAGTCTCTATATCATAGTTATTTCCTGAAGCGAAGTTTTACTGAAAAAGTAAGACCGACGACAGACTCGATTTTTCTAGCTTAATACTAGTATATACATTCAGTATTTTGAGAAAGGTTACTTCTCTAAGCAAATATAGACTCATTTCAGACGCCATATAAATATTTCACCGAAATTTGGTAAGTGGACTCGTGGTGAATATTCTACGTTTCCATTTTCCTTTCTGTTTTCTTACACATTGTACACAAATGAGAATATTTTTTTTTTTTATAAAGACATTTAGTACAATTATAGGACTTCCATCAAAAAATAAATTTGAAGAATGCTCAAAAAACGAAATTAAGGACACTATTTCATCGAAGAGTTGTCAAAAGACTTCGATAAAATTTTTATTTAACATTATTACGAAAAGGCTTTTTTTTTTACTTATGATTAAACTAAGAAAAGAATTTTAAGTTAAGTCTTTTGAGTTTTTATCCTAATTTGAAAGTTTTTTTATATGTTCTATACTGCAAAGAATCCAAAATACATAAATTTTTATAAATCACTCTTTTCTTATTTTTAATCGTCAATACGGAGTCATTAGCTAGAGGTATCGTGTAGTAAAAGATAGTTCGTCTGATTTTAAAAATTTATTTAAATCTTAATGAAAGAATTTTGTAAAACTTGAAGATGTTTAAGGTCTCTGTTATCTTTTCGATACAGCCACAGAAATTCTTCCACGAGTTTCTTTTGGTGGTACGGACCGCTTTTTTGAATTCTTTAAGTGAATCTTTGTACTCATCCCTACACACTTCACTTTCTGCCTGCTTCGCAAGCTTGAAGATTTCGCGTACGTAGCGTCTTTGAACGCCCAGCTCCTTGTTCCACCAAGGTGGCTTGGACTTACGCCTTGCACGAGAAAGAGGACATGATACATGATAGGCGCTGTTAAGATAGGAGGTTAGGGTTTCAACGGTTGTTTCAAGCGCGACCGTAGAGCTACTAACCATAGGGTTACCGAGTTTTCGCTGAAGTGTGCGTCTGTACAGGTCCCAGTTCGTATTCTTAGGATTTCTGAAAGGCGTTGCAGCGATTTTGGAGGTAAAAACGAGTGAAAAGGCTAAATATCTATGGTCAGAGAAAGAGGGTATGCTAAGTACCCTCCAGCTCTCGAAGATGTTTAAGATTGTTTGAAGTTTTTCTGCCATGCCGTAAAAAAAATGATATCGAACAAAATCACAATTCAGAATTTGCTTTATTATATATAGGTTTTTTTTTTGTTTTGTTTGGATATATATATATTTTTTTTTTATTTAAAGTTTAAAATTATACTTAGTCAATATTTTAGCTGGCTTCAATGATTTAATTTTATTTTAGGAACTTTTGGTCTTGATGATAGTTTGATAATTTTTTTTCATACTTTAAGAATGTTTTTCTTAATTTAAGAATTGAGGTCTTGAATTAAGAGTCCTTGGTCTAGTGAAGAATGCAATTAATTTGAGCAAAGAGAACAAAACCAGTGTATATATTTTTTTTATCTGACTAGCTATCGGATTAGCTAGAGTTATCATGTAGTAAAAGAGAACAAAAACAGTGTATATATTTTTTATCTGACTGTATTACGACGCATTAAGTAAGTTATTAGTTAATAATTTTTTTCACGTATATTTTAAATATTAATTTAGTGACTAATTACAATTCTTATATAGAGTTTAGCCTTTATAAAATTGAGTTGGATCCGATGCTCCGTTGGAAGATCTTGAACAATTCTTTAGTCTTTTGTCCTCGACTAAGTTGAACCTGTCATCAAAAATTTGAATGTTGATTTCATAGACTTCCAAAAATGTTTTGTCAATTCACAAAGAAAGTCTTTCGTTTATCCATTCATTAAAAAGCACTTGACAATATGCCGAATTGTTTGTGTAGCTGCCATCACCTAATGTAGAACTAAACCAGCTAGACTCATTCATATGGCTCAAAGTCCCTTGTCACCATGTTGCCATTCGTTACGCCACTCTCGCCCAGACTCGCTCAACCCTTGAGCCCATATTTAGCAGCTCGTCAATTTGGTTACGCACCACAACCAGAAGCTGCACTTGCAATCATGAGACAGAGGATTTATTTTTTGGCTGGCAACCCTTTTTTTTTATTTCTTTGATTGTAATGGTTGTATGCAGATTTTGGGCTAAGTACACAGATTGTTGTCTGTACAGGCCAAAGCTTTACTTGCTATTGCTACCATGACTACGCTCTGTCTACCCGTCAATTTATGGAGCTTAAGTCCAACTGTGCATCTTAAATGTGATTAGCTGGCTAAAGTTTTCATCGTTTTCCATTGCTCGAAATAATTCTTTCTGGCCATTAAAGCTGGCGTACAAATGGAAGGATGTGGGTCAGCAGAGTGTTGCCAATCAATTCTTTTGGCTGTCTTTTTTTTTCTAAGCTGTTCACTTGACAACTTTCCGAAAGACAGCAACGTCATCATATTATTTGCTGTGAAAAATCTTATCAATCCCAATGATGAAATATCAACAGATAGACTTTCAGACAACTTCAGCAGCACTCATTGTCAGCCAAGCCAGCTAGAAAGATAGACAGACATGGCCGTTGACTATTATTTGCTTGAAATTCTACCACAACCCCAAACCACTAGACAACCCCCATTCCAACCAAACCCAAACACAGCATCCACTCATCTACAAAACATTATTAACAACAACAACGACTTGCTCGTCAATGGTCGTGTGCCGCTCTACCCACTCCCAACTTGGCAGACAGCGTTGCCCATGGCCACACCATTATATTGTATCGTATCTGGTAAGCTCTCAACGGCATCGGCATCGGCGACGTCAACGTGCTCGTCATCACTTTGTATAAATATCCTCGAGCACGTATATTCCATGGAAGACACGTGCTCTATATTTGCGCTAGCCCAAGTCTACAGAGATCAATGTACGCATTAGTAGATTTAATGCATATTACTAAGGAGAGCCTTGGGTACACGTTGTTGCCTTGGCTACCAACAACTCAATTGAGACATTTTCGGGGATTCCCCCAATAACACAAATAATGAGACTAAGCTGCATTGTCACAAACGACTGTTTTCAGTGAAACTTTGCATATTTAATTGTAGGGAAAATATTTTTACTACTATTGCTGACAATACAATTAAGGTTCGGGCTATAAAATTTGATGCAGTAGCGCTTTTTTTTAGATTGTAAATCTTTTACGGAAAATATACGTATTTGACTTATAGATGATCTAATCAAAATTGCTCATTTGCGTAATGATTACTTTTTAAGCAATAGAAAATTTAAGCAAAATTCCCATGCTTAGGGAAATTGTTGAGTATATTCAGACAAATTTGAAAGTCATTAAAGGTTAAGCAAGTTGTTTAATGTTAAGATAGTTAAGAGTGGAAAACGTAAAATTAAAAGTATAAATGAGCATACCGGACATTGGTTGGTGGGAACCCATGCATCAAGGCTTAACACACCTCATCATGACTTCTGTAGAAGTTGTGGCGATTAAGAGTAACTGGAGACGGTGGAACACTTTTTCTCTCACTGCCCTGGTCTGTGTAGGACAGGGCTTCAATTCCTTAAATCATACTTCTTAAATGACTCACCTCAGTTCTCAGAGCAGAGTTCCTTTTGAAGTTTATGCAGGCCAGGATAGTTGTGACTTTGGTACATATGAGGACACTCTGAATGGGGAATGCTAATGAAAGGTTCACTGCTGCGGCATCACAACGGGCCTACTCTCTGGTCTAAATGAGTTGGGACATCAGGTCCCGACTGCTGCCCTAACTTAAACCTAAAATGAGCATATCATAGGAACATTTAACATATCATGAAACATTTTAACAATCCATTCAGCAAGCGCTTTAATAAATAGAATCAAATGCAGCCCATTGAATATAGCCATAATATGTGAAAATGTATTCGATATAATTAAGTGAAAATGGGTATATCGAAATTCAGCTGGTTGAAAGCAAGGCCAACGTCTGCCGGAACCGCTTTTAGACTTAAATACAAAAACTCTTTTTATTTTACGCCACAGTTGGATAACTTGCTTTTTAATAAAGTTTTTAAAAAATGGAATTATTTTCGCAAACTATTAGTGAACCGGAAGATATATTACAGATTATAGCAAAACTATGCTAATCAAAGATGTCTAGAGAGATGATGAACAAGAAAAAAATTAGGGGAACTAGTAGAGGTCCTATAAATTCTTATAGAATTAAACAAAATATGTTTTCGGCCATTTCTAGCAAAACGTACAGAATCTTAAATAGGATTACTAGATGGTCCGACTAAAAAAAGCGAACAAAACAGTATTCTTTCACACGAAATTCTGGAAGAAACTGGTTCTATTTCCCGTCGAAAGCTTGTTTTTTAAAATGATCACACACAGCAAATTTAAAGGGAAAAAATTGCGTACGTAAAGTCAGGCGTGGACGACTTTGGGATACCCTGTACCACTAACTTGCAATAAAATCTGGTTCCTTCACAAAAAACCAAAAACAGAAGAATTTTTAAGCAAAAAATTTTTTTTTTCTTGATCGATCGTGTTATGGGAGCTTTATGATATAGTCAACCGATTTCGATCAAATTTGACACAGTGCTTTAATACCTTAAAAAGATCTGAATACAATCAAACGAAACACAACGAATTTTGTTTAAAAACCGTTTTTATTGTACCGATTGGTCCTGTGGAAGCTATTTGATATAGTCAACCGATTTAATTAAAATTTAGTACAGTGCTAAGGAACTATAAAAAACCTATCAAAATTCCAAATTTGGTTTCGATTTCTTCATGAACAAACGAATTATCCATCCATAATTTTTTTTTTTTAGGTCGTCTCAAACACCCATATGGGTGCAATAAAATTTACGCATACCAAATTTGGTCCCAATACCTTAACAAACGAAACACAACAAATTTTGTTCAAAAATTGATTTTTTTAAAGTTCGGCCCTATGGGAGCTATATGATATAGTCAACCGATTGTGTTCAAATTTGGTACAATGCTTCGGTACTATAAAAAACTTCTGAATGCCAAATCTAGTTACGATATCTTTATTAAAAAACGAAATATAGCGAATTTTGCTTTGAAAAAGGTATTTTGGCCGATCGGTCCTATGGGAGCTATATGATATAGTCAACCGATTTCGATCAAATTTGGTGCAGTGCTTGGGAACTATAAAAAACCTATCAAAATACCAAATTTGGTTACGATATCTTCATGAAAAAACGAAGCCATCTATAATTTTTTTTTTTATTTTGTCTCAAACACTAAAAAATTAAATAAACTTGTCTCCTATGGAATAATATGGGATCTAATGTGAAAGTTTGGTTACTGTACCTTTTACCATCTCTGAGATGTAGGCGTTCAAACGGATAGACGGACGTGGGTATATCGACTTCTCTAGTCACCCTGATCATACTTTAAATAACTTTGGAGGGTCTCCGGCGATTCCTTCTATATACTACATACATTTTCGGCTTGCACAAACTTAATATACCCTTTGTACCATACGGTACAATTTTTTAAAATGAAAGTTTTTATGATTTTAGGGGTAACAAAAAATATGATTTTAAAGATTCGAATATTTTTCCCAAAAGGCGATCAACTGCCAGTTTTTTTTTTGTACTCTGAACCGCTGTTATGGTAAAAATATGACAAAAGTTGATTACTCTAATCGGGCGAAAAAAGCGAACCCTAATCGTGTAGGCTTCGCAAAACTCGTGATTTATTTGATCAGTTTAAATGAAATATGAAATTACTAAAATAATGATATTGTGAATCAATCAGTACAGTATCACTTTAAAACTTTTTAAAGAAAAATAATTATTGATATGAAATAGTTTACCGATTTTGATCAAACTATATACCATACCAAAACATACTGACATAAGTTTAGGCAAGATATTTAAAAAAATGAGAAAAACAGTTGGAGGGGGGCTTAGAAGATGTTTTGTAAAAAGTGAACCTTTCGTTGCTCATTATGTTCACAATAGAATATATTTTTGCAGATCTAGGGGCCTAAGATTTTAAAGTTTTCCTTAATTATTTTGAAATGTGTATAAGATTTTTGATCCAGACAAAATCGTAAATCTCCATAGTCAGTTAGGGAAATTATTATTATATATCGAATATATCTATATATCTACAAAACCAAAAATATTTTTTTTGTTTGCACTGGTGCAGCCAAATTGTCTTGTTTCCATTTTAAAACTCAATTTTCCTTACACTCCAAGTAGCTGCAAAGGCACGCACTCCATTTCCGTTTTGTTGATGGACACACTCCATTCTGTGTGGTATTTCATGCTCAGCATTCAATTTTAATATATTTCATGGTTTTCAATCAATTTCATGCCAGGAGGGAGTCACAAATACAACAGCAAATACTACAAATACTACACTGTGCAAAAGGCAGTAAGAACTCCCCAAGGATTTTGAAAAAAGATTGCAAGTAAATTTAAAAGCTGCTGCAGAGCGCATTCAGAGCTATTATTAGAGTGGCTTAAAAAACCCAAGAATGTCGGATGAATTGAAAGCTCAAAGGTAGTAAGACTTTTGGGTACGAAATAGGAGATGCAAATACACTGGGAGCTAGCAGAACTTGGGCAACAAACTTTTCGAGCAGATTAATTTGTACAGCAACTGCTTCAGCTGTATCCTTTCAAATGCAGCTGCAGAAGAAGCCTTTGTTTCTATTTTATGCAGCAAAGCACAATTTTTATTTTTTTTTTTTTTACGAAAAGATTAGGAATGGTGTAGCTTTGCAAGCTATGTGTGAAAGACTTTTAGTTTTAGTTGAGCAACTTTTGACAAACCCAATTTAGGCACTAAATGATTTTTTTTAATATCTTTACTTCTTCATTGCAGCTGCAGGAAAAGCACCACCGGAGCCCTATTATGGACGCCTTATCGGAAAGTTTTCGAATTTCGCACATGGCATCAAGGTAAGTAACCTTTGGCATGAGTTAAAGCTCAATGTTATGAAATTGCAACTGTTGCCCATACAGGGTAGCATTTATGCCGTGGACGAATCAACGCTATTTATCAAATCCTTTGCCTATGATGGCACCGGACCGGATGCGTTCTTTTGGGTGGGCAAAACGCCCAGACCCAGTCCCGAGGGCTACATCATACCCTATCCGGAGGAGTATACGGGCATGTGAGTACGCTTCACTATATTATTAATGCATAGAAATCTAAGATTTCTCGATAGCCAGCAGCCGGGCGGCGGCTACTCAAGCGCGTCGTGCCATTTCCTCGCACAAACACTACGTATGCGTGTATCCTTGTAGATTTTACGTTACGCACGGTTGACAATGAAACCACTTTCAAAAATTAAAAAACATTTTTCATCTTGGTAACCATTTCCACTCGTTTCGTGCTGTTTTCCTTGTCAAACTGCTTCTTCTGCTTTGTAGCTTTTGATTCCTCTTTCTTTGCTTTTTTTTCTTTTTTTTTTTTTTGCAAGCTATGCGACTACTCCTCCATTGTGGATAGTATCCTTGTTGTTGTTGTGGGTGTTTCTTTCATTGTTGTTCTTGTTGTTGGTGTTTTGGTGGTAGTCGCTTGTCGCTTCGTTGCCTTCTAATGCGAAAACCTCATTTATTTCTTTACGTTAGATTTGCGGTCATATGTAGCGTCAAAAGAAGAAAAAAATCTAAAGGAACCGAAGTTTTCATACTCTTTGTAGACTCGTAGTTCCAGTGGGATGTGGATCATTCTCTTTTTCCCAATTTTCTTAAAATCTTATAAATGTTGAATGTGTTTAACAAGATAAGCGTTAAACTTCAATTCACTTAAAATTTTGACTGGGTTTTGACCTGTATTTTTTCAGTGTAAAAAGCGAACAACGATAAAACTTAAGGAAATTAGAAAACACAATATTTCATCATTAAGAATATTTATATATATATTTTGATAAGAATCACACTATTCAATAAAAATAATAACTTTGAATACTCGCCCAAAACGAAATCGCCTGCTTCGAATTCGGTATTTTTCGTGTCGAAATCAGAAAAACAGAAACTTTGCAAGAAATGCGAAGAAAAAGGAAGATAGTTTTACACTTATAATTGTGAACCAAAAATTTTAGGAAAATATCGTTACGAATTAGTGCCAATTTAAAAACTTGCTTCTAGAAAAGCTTTTTATGGCTCTGTATTTTGGGAAAACTAAAATAGCTGCAAGTAATTAGACGTTTTTCTTGACAAAAACTAACTAACCCTTAGAGATTACAGCAGCTGGCATCAAAGAACAAATTTTTATATTCATTGAATGAAATTCCAGATTAAATATAGAAAACAAAATATTAACATTTTGTTTAATGTTTTCAGTGGTATTTCTTTTTTTTTTTTTGTTTGACTTCAAATTGTGCCTAGAAACTCAAAATCAGGTCACTTTATCTCACTCAAAATGTTCTCCATTCAATTTTGAGGTGTATTAACTTCATCTATTAGTACAGTAAAAATAGACAACAAATTGGGGTTGCCCAGGAAAAAATTGCATGCTGGAATTTCTCTGGCTTAATGTGTTAGGGACCATCCAAAAAGTTTTAAACCAAAAAGCTCATCTTCTTCCCAGTAGGTTTTTTAGTTATTTTAACATATGTTCCATTTATCTCGAATTCTATAAGTCGTACATAAAAATTTCCAAGGCAAAAATGGTTAAAAATTGAATTTTATTTGTAATTGAAGGTATACTCATAAGTTCGTATTTTAGGCGGTAGAGGTCGCCAAAGGTACTAAAACGCAGTTTTTTTCTATTTTTAACAAGCCCATTACCAATTGTTGGTTTATGGTATGTAAAAGGTTTCTGAAAGTCTTTAGGTTAGGTTAGGTTACACTGGCCGGCCACAACAGAGTGCAGCCTAGCATAGACCTTTTGGTCCTTAGCTGTGCCAGATTTGAGGTTATTACGCAAAGTGATGGTCGGTTAAAAATTTAACTTTTTTAGCGAAATTAAGTAGCCGCCCAACTTGTAGCCTGGCCACCTCTTCTAGACCGACAAACGCTGGTTCTCCTAGGGTGGTCAGACGATGTCTAGAGATGGCTGGGCAGTCGCAGAGTACGTGTGCTAGGGTCTCAGGGACTTCCGGATCCCTGCAGATCCTGCATGATTCGCTTGCCGTTAGTCCCATCCTATGCGCATGCTTCGCTAAGAGGCAGTGTCCTGTTTAGTCTTTAGTCTTCAAGTAAAAACTGTGTATCCCAAAAGTTTCAATACAACTCGATGATTTAACATTTAACAAAACTTCAACACTTTTTATACCCTGTACCGTATGGTACCAAGGGTATATTAAGTTTGTGCAAGCCGAAAATGTATGTAACATATAGAAGGAGTCGTCGGAGACACCCAAAGTTACCTAAAATATGATCGGGTGAATAGAAGTCAAAATACCCATGTCCGTCTGTCCGTTCGTCCGTTTGAACGCCTAGATCTCAGAGATGGTAAGAGCTAGAGTTGCCAAACTTTCACATTAGATCCCATATTATTCCATAGGCGACAAGTTTAATTTATTTTTTTGATATCGGGGATAACTTATATAGCTCGCATGTGGGTGTTTGAGACGACCTCAACAAAAAAAGGGTTTTAGATGAATAATTCGTTTGTTTATGAAGATATCGTAACGAAATTTGGTATTCGAAAGCTTTTTATAGTTTATGTGGGTTGACTATATCATATAGCTCCCATAGGACCGATCGGCCAAAATAACTTTTTAAAGAAAAATTCGTTATATTTCGTTTTATAACAAAGATATCGTAACCAGACTTGGCGTTTGGAAATTTTTAGAGCACTTAAGCAATGTGCCAAATTTGAACAAAATCGGCTGACTATATCATATAGCTCCCATAGGTCCGATCTTCCAAAACATCGACTTTTTAACAAAATTTGTTGTGTTTCGTTTGTTTGTTAAGATATTGGGACCAAAATTTGACATTCGTGAGTTTTTTATAGTTCCTAAGCACTGTACGAATTTAATCCAAATCTGTTTACTATATCATATGGCTCCCATAGGATCAATCGGTCCAAAAACACGTTTTTTATACAAAATTCGATGCGTTTCGTTTGTTTGTAAAGATATTGGAACTTAATTCGGCATTCCGATCTTTTTTAAGGTATTTAAGAACCATGTCAATTTTTATTGAAATCGGTTGACTATATCATATAGCTCCCATAGGAACGATGGGTCAAAAAAAAATTTTTGCTTAAAAATTCTTCTGTTTTTGGTTTTTTGTGAAGAAATCGGACTTTATTACAAGCTAGTGGTACAGGGTATCCTAAAGTCGTCCGCGCCCGACTTTACGTCCGCCATTTTTTGTTATGAAGAAATCTAAATATTTTAATTTCTCTAAGTAATCACTATTAACAATCTAAAATGCAAGAAATTATAAAATATTGCTGCATAAAAAGTAGCCTTTTTGGCATTTAATATTATCTTAAGATTAGACGTAAAGTTTAATTTGTGTATTTGACAAACGGATCCTGAAACACTAACCCATTTCTATAAATTGTCCACAAAACTGTTAAATAAGCGTTTGTTTTATTCTGTATCCAGGTGCATATCTTAGGAAACATCTCAGATTTATATGATTATATGGTGGGGATTCCACCTGGGCCCGGAGTTTTCTCAGAGGCCCGGTGTAGTTATCATCTTACTCACTTCCCCATTTTAAATAAAGATTGATTCAAAACTTGAAAAGATAAAGGCAATAATGTATTAATTTTCAAAAAAACTTTTTTTTTTCTCGAATATTTATTTTATTCGCAATAAACCCATGATTCTAAGGGTTAGGATCCAATATTTATAAAAAAAAAAACACTACACACTCAATATCACTTTTTGTGTGGTATGGCTTAGATTACTCTATATATAAAATATTTTCAAAAATCAAGTAGTTTCTATGATAAGACACGCCTTTTGAGGTTATTTGGATGAAGTCGATTTAGGCGTCTTCTTGGTATATTTTGTTATGAAGAAATCTAAATATTTTAATTTCTCTAAGTAATCACTATTAACAATCTAAAATGCAAGAAATTATAAAATATTGCTGCATAAAAAGTAGCCTTTTTGGCATTTAATATTATCTTAAGATTAGACGTAAAGTTTAATTTGTGTATTTGACAAACGGATCCTGAAACACTAACCCATTTCTATAAATTGTCCACAAAACTGTTAAATAAGCGTTTGTTTTATTCTGTATCCAGGTGCATATCTTAGGAAACATCTCAGATTTATATGATTATATGGTGGGGATTCCACCTGGGCCCGGAGTTTTCTCAGAGGCCCGGTGTAGTTATCATCTTACTCACTTCCCCATTTTAAATAAAGATTGATTCAAAACTTGAAAAGATAAAGGCAATAATGTATTAATTTTCAAAAAAACTTTTTTTTTTCTCGAATATTTATTTTATTCGCAATAAACCCATGATTCTAAGGGTTAGGATCCAATATTTATAAAAAAAAAAACACTACACACTCAATATCACTTTTTGTGTGGTATGGCTTAGATTACTCTATATATACAATATTTTCATAAATCAAGTAGTTTCTATGATAAGACACGCCTTTTGAGGTTATTTGGATGAAGTCGCTTGAGGCGTCTTCTTGGTATATGACCGGCCAGGGCACATGTAAGCGAATTTGGATGGTTCCTTAAGCGATCAGCATAATGGTCGCTAAGTTTATTTAACACATCACCCTTATACGGAATGGCTAGATTCTTGTGATAGTTTCGATTTCGGATATTCCACGGGGCATCGGAAATTTTACGCAAAGTTTTGTTTTGTAAAGTTTGAATTTTTTTTAAATAAAATTTCACTTTTTGATGAAATGCTAGCAAATGAAAATTTTATAGCTAGTCCAACCAATTCTTTATGCAGACTAATTGGAACCATATAAAGAAGAAATATTAACTTTTTTGTAAACAGCTTCCACACGCAAAACCGCCACCGAAATTTTCCTGGAATCCTCAAGGTCGTAAAATAAAATTCTGCGGCAATAGCTTTCTATTTTTTTTTTTGGTCAAATGTGAGCAGGGAGTGTCACTGTCGGGCACCCCACTAATTGATGGATTACCATATCCTTTGAATATATTTAGATACAAAATATTCTAATACGCACAAACTTTCCAAGTAACGCAATGTACCATACTTTATAGATATATATGTAGCGTATTAAAACTACAATATACAATAAAAGCCCGAAACAAGTTGTTTTAATGTCCCTATCCGCTCACCCCCCCTTTAGCAAGCACTACATACTACTATTTAGTGTAAATGTTTGTTTGCTTGAGAGCTTTCTTCCAGTATTTGCATTGCCTCAAGGTTAAGCCCCACTTCTTTACCTTGCTTTCTTTTAGCTATATTTTTATGCCACTCTATAGTATGGATATAGTATATACATTTAGTAGTTTCTTTCTTTATTTCTGGCATTGCAACTTGGTCTCAGCATGATGCATGTTGCAGCCAGCATGTTGCATCCACGCCTAAGCCATACTAGTGGCATTAAGCTGCGCTGAGCTCTTCCTGGCTACTTAAATGTATCCTTGCAGCAGTTTGCATGCAGCGCACAATGTGACGTCATTTGGCTTCTTAGCTATCAGCAGATGATATTTCATTAAGCCGCTCATTTGTTTTATAATGATAACTATACCTATACGAGTGGGAGTATATGTATCTTCAAAAATCTCAGTACATCTCGGAGTCTATTTCAATGGCAAGTGGGCGTGGGCATGGTGAAGGTGAAGTGGCACTTGGCGTTGACATTTTGTCATGTTTTTTTTTAAAAAACATCTTAAATCTAAAATGCAAGTCACATATGTACGTGGAACAACAATTTTTTAGGCTGTGTGCGAAATACAAAATCTTAGTCAAATATTTTGGCGTACCAAAAGTCACGTTCCCTAGTTGGGAAAAAAATCTATGTATTGTGTTTATAAAAATAACAAGCTCATGTAAAGCAAAGTTGTTCTTTTAAGGATTCTTATACTCTTTAGTAGGTAGTAGTATCTCTAGGTACAAGAGATTGTTTGAAATATCTTTTAGATATAATAACCAAAATTAATTTCACCCACATTTCTTTTTTCCCGAAGCATGATTTTTTTTTTCTCTGAAGAGGGGTTTATTGTATATACAAATTTTTGCATTATTTACCATGGACCTGATCTTTATGCCTTTATCTTTAGAGACTTTTCACACAAAATAAAGCAGGTACAGTTTCTCTATTCATATAGTTATCCGATCCCACTCTCACGCAGGAGAGAAGGTTTTTAACATAAGCTCTCTCAATCTATCTTGAGACATAGAGACAGAAAGTAAAATGATGGTGCGGTGTGAAGGTGTATTGTAGTTGTAAAGGAAAAGGTATAGGGCGCTATCGCTCGATTAAACAACAAGTTCGCATTGACTAAACGCCTTGATCTTCCCAGTTACATAGCAGATGTTGAGCAAAAATCGATGTGGGAAGAGAAGGCTCTCTCGGTCTCGGACTACGGTGCAGTGCACTGTTGTCAACTGATACCATTCGCTTTGCAGTAAACCTTGAACAGGGTGCTCGGCAGTTGTCATAACCAGACGTTGTGTCCTATTCTTGTTCTGCCTTGATTCGGGTTATCACTCAAATTTTAAATTATTTAAACAATAATGAAAGCAAATAGTCTCCATTAAGGTGCTATATGCGAACTAGTAGAAAAAGAAAATTCTGAAAATCTACTTGAGAGATCAACAGCATGAATTCTTTTAAGTCTTTTATATTGTAGATTTGACTTTAATCTGTTAAATTAAGGGCTAGATTATTTCTATGGTCCAATAATCTTTCAATGCTATTTTAGATCTCTTAGGTGTTGGGGTTTTAGCTTTAGGAGATTCAGGTTCAGCTACACTGGCAAAGTAGTTTAATTGCAATCTCTAGATTCCGATTTTCAAAATAGGATTTATATATAAAAAATTAGTATCAATTATGTGATAATTTGGGATACTACGATTTTCTTGTTGTTGGAATTTCTCAAGTTTTTTGGTTAAGATTTTTTTATGGTAACCCTATAAAAAGTTGCTTTGGACGCTCATAAGCTTCAACAACAGTCTAAATTTTTTTGAACCTAACAAGCCAGCAAGGGTATGCAAACGTTGACCTACAACCTAATGTGTCTATCCTTTTTATCGATATGCTTTTTGCTAATAGAACTTTACCCGCGAACTTGCTGAAAAATGCCCATTTCGCAGCTCTGAAATTCTGTCTGCCTCATCCTTTAGCTGACGTGTGCAACCCATGTCGTGCACATGGAGGAACGGGCGGAACTTCATATTGTAATCGACTTTAATGCGTTTCATTGTTGATGCCACGTGCCGGGCTTTATTAGTTCAATGTACATTGCCAGTGTTGAGAAGAAAGCAAAGAAAAAAAAGCACCAAGCAGCATAACCAAAAAGCATATAGCGCGATATTATGGGGGGGTTGAATGTGTCGTCAGGGATGGGTGAGGGGCACAGGCGGCATACCGGAACGCCGAAATGATTGCACGCTTTTACGCTTTCAGACACATTACCCAAACCCAACCAGGGAGCACCTTGTGCGATGTGGTGTTCTGGTAGGAGAGGGGGTCTCGAAATGATTGCTGTATTATGGTGGCGTCTCTGGCGTTGTCAGTGCAAGCAAATTGTGCGCAAGGTTTATTATGTCTAATGATTTAGATTTTACAGATACTAAACTACGTACAACGATAATTGATAAATGCAAATGATTGCCTGAATGCAGTCGGAGTAATTTCTGTATACACTAACCAGGCTATATCTAGCTAGCATATCTAAAATATTTCGGCACAAAAATAATAATAATAGTTGTGCATTATTAAGAGTTACAAAAAAATTAACAATTTTAAATTTAAGTTTGTTTTTTATCTTTTTTTAATTATATGATATATAACAGGTCGCTCAAAAAGTCCCCGGCCTACCTAAGAAAAACACAATATTTTAGCAAAATTCGATTGTATTCATCAACATAATTTCCATTTAAGGTAATACAGTCGGTCCAACGCTTCTCTAGTTTCTCGATTCCTTTTTTGTAGAAGGCTTGATCTTTTGCCTCAAAATGAGCTTCAGTAGCGGCAATTTCTTGCTCGTTGGTGCTAAATTTTTTTCCCTGGAGCATGCTTTTGAGATCAGCAAAGAGCCAGTAGTCGCTGGGGGCCAGATCTGGTGAATAGGGGGTTGGGGGAGCAATTCATGCAATTTAACCATTGTTTTCATCGACTTGTGGCACGGTGCATTGTCTTGGTGAAACAGCGGTTTTTTCTTCGCCATGTGGGGCCTTTTTTTCTTTATTTCTTCGCTCAATCGATCCATTAATGCCATGTAGTAATCACTATTGATCGTTTCTCCTTTTTCAAGGTAGTCGATGAACAAAATACCGTGAGCATCCCAAAATACTGAGGCTATAACCTTTCCAGCCGATTGTTGTGTCTTCGGACGCTTTGGTGCGCTTCCACCAGTCTCAGTCCACTCTGCTTGACTCTTACAATCTGGCAACGAAAACTTAAAAACTTAAATTCAAAATTGAACAAATTGTTAAAGTTTTCTTAATTGCATGTTTTGAAAATAAAAACATAACATTTGTTTTTTCAAGTTACCGAAAAGTGTAACTCTTTTACGACAAAATATTTTTATTATTTTTTTTATATTTTAATGATTGGAAGAGCTTTCATCAGGGCCCGCAAACGTCGTCCCATAACTCTTAGTTACTGCTCACCATGGATCTTTAGAACAATCTATCGGAACTTAGAGTGAAGTAATAGAAAACTCGTCATATTCCAAAATTTTTACAAATTTCTGTTCCGTGTTTTTAATTTAAAAATTTGTTTTTTAGTAACTATTTTACAAAAAATAGTTTTCTAAAACTATAAAATGAAACATACATAAATATTTTAGTATTTACTTTTTATAAATTTTTAAATTACTATTTTCGTTCAGTGTTTGACTTAAAAAACAATCGCCCATACTGTGTGCTGTCTGCTGCACTTTGTCAAGTCAAATTTAAGGAACAAAAATGCTAAGAGACAGGATCTAATATAATAGTAAGCTTTTTGGAGACACCAATCAAGCTTAATTATTTAAACTGTAGCTGCGCGTTAGCTAAAAAGGGCTGCTAACTTGCTTTAACATTCACGCTCGCTTTACCAGGGCTGGGCAAAAGTGTACAAGTGTGTGCCTGCCGCTCTATATGCAAAACCTGACTGACAATGGATGCATCGAGCATAAGTAATTAAATTAGAATTTTTTGAATAGAATGAAAGGAGCAGCACAGCAGCGGTTTAGCTGGGGCAGCTTTACAAAGCGTTGTCATGGCCATGACGCAGTTGCCAGTTTTCAGTTTCCAGTTCCTAGATGCTCATTTGTATTGCCATTGTACCAATGGCACCCCCTGTCACTCTTAGACTTCCTCTCCGTTTCACCCACTTTGCCAGCAGCTTAATGCTGATTTATGCAGATTTCATTAAAATGTGTTGCATGCAACACGGCGCTTGCAATGTTGCCAAATGAAGTTTTAGTTTTGTTGACAAATAAAATGTTGTCAACTCTTAGTTCCCTCTCTCCTCTGCTGCGTGCATTTACTAAGCTCAAATTTCAAAAGTATTCCAGTTCCAATTCAAGCTGAAATCCCGGAAAACCCAGTCCTTAGCCCCCAACTGCCGAACCCAAACCCCCGAGCCCAGGCCCAGGGCCATCAGTCATTGTGTTAATCAACGTTGACAACGCCACAACATGGAAAACAGTTTTGCAATCGGCTGGTTGTCGCCGTTGTTGCGTTTCGACATGAAAATTCGAAAATTACTCTAACTTAATTAAGCGCAAAAAAGTTGTAGAACAAAGGGAAACTCGACACGATCGAAATGTTGAAGTTGAGATACTCTTTAAGTTGCGGTCAATATGGTCGAGTTGAAGCAACAAACTGTTGTAAAGGATTTGTTAATGAATTAAAAGGAGTTCGTATCCAATCAAAGTTAAAAAAAAAATCAAAATATTTTTTAATATAACTTTTTTGATGTATGGGTGCGCGAAGAGACTGTTAGGATTATTATTTCTCTATATCTTTATCTAAGCAGCATTACCAATATATTTTCGATAAGGAGCGCTGGCTCGTCAGTTAAAATAAATACTTATTTAATATTATCTTAGGTCATATCTTAATCTTATGTAATTTCTTCTGTAGTCAGGCTCACCGAGAGATATTTCAACAACGAAAAATCCAAAAATAGTGTTCCTACTAAGATTAATAGCATTTTTTAACTTAAAAAATCTTTCGGCCAACTTACAACTCACATATACGAAAACGCTCTTCTAAAAACGATTAATAGAGTTGTGCTTCAAATTTAACTAAACGACACGAATAAATTTTAACATTTTATATTATATGCTTCCATTTTTTCGTGTTGCGAATTTCATATTTTTGGTTTGTCCCTTACTCTTTTCGATAAATTTTCATATTACCTCTTTTTAATGCAACATAGTAGTGCCTATTGCATCTATCAGTTATAAGGATGTGTTCTTGAACCTTTGAAAAAAATTCTATTTGGGTTGTGCATGCTATTTTTTGAGTTGAATCAGAAAAATAAAAAATTCAAAATAGTACTAGCTTGCAAATCTTAAAAAATCTTGAAATCAACTTGTTTTAGTCGTTTCTGTAGTAAAATGACATGCCAAAATCGAGAGCAAAGAATATAGAAATAGTAGTTCTCGAGAGTTAAGTCCAACATTTTTTTAATGAATTGTGGTTTAAGATATTGCGAAAATACTGTTTTTCCAAATTAGAAAAAACCTCTAGTCAACAACAAATATCTCCGGTTGTACCGAACTGATTTCAATAATTTTTTAAACTTTACTGTAGATAAATTTATCGATCACACTGAAAATATATTTTTGTCAAATTTACGGCTTGGACGCTATATATGCAGTTATATGAAATTTTTCGTTATTTTATTATTTTTTTTTTAATTAAATTTCAAACATAAATTTAAAACTTAGTTAAACATAATCAAAATCGGTTTAGTACAACCAGAGATATTGGCTTTTAAGATGACAAACTTTTTCTTAAATTTAAAAAAGTGATTTTTAGACAATATCTCTCCCGTTTTCGATTTTAGCGTAAATAAAATAAAACACGTTGAGGATAAATTTAGCTATAATCTAGTGTAATTAGTAATAATAAATAAGACTATCAAAGATATTATATTTGTGGCCAAATTCGTTTGTTTTCTCTTGTAGATGGATTTAAACCTTTTAAAAAATCCGTTGGTGATAACACAGGTCAACATAGTTCAGTTGTTGGAAAGCTAAGAGTCATTTCCGAAGTAATTTAGTGCGTAGAATCCGAATCCGGCGTCAGAACTGGCCCATCACGACAGGATTTTGAGATATTTGAGGTTATTTACCCAAAAAAATTTTCAATATTAACATGTTTCTTGCAAATCTGAATTCGTCATCCTGAATACGCCATATTGGAAATGCAAATATCATTATTCCGACTTCAAATCCGTTCTTAGCGACCTCAAAAACCCTCAAGTCAAAATTTTCAAGAGAAATTTCACAGTACAAAATTATTATTTCAAAGGCTTACTGCAAATGCTAATGACGTCGAAGGGATATATCTCATAACTTCGAAAAGCCATAACATTGCGAAAAAAAAATCGTAATTGATCTCTTGAACCCTTAAATTAAAGGGTAAGAGTTGTACTAAATGATATAACTGGAGAGAAAGAGGAAAGTAGGAAAAAACGCCGTTTTTTGGGTACACAACCTCAAATATCTCAAAATCCTGACGTGATGGGCCAGTTCTGACGCCGGATTCGGATTCTACGCACCAAATTACTTTGGAAGTGATTCTTAGCTTTCCAACAACTCACATGACCCCTGTATTTGTAGACCTGTGTAATGGGATGTGGAATCGAATTGGATATGATTATTTTATTCGTTTTCGCTTTCCCGGTGCATGTTTGATAGTTTAATCAGTTTAATTAAACAAATAATCGAATTTTCTAGCGTATTATTTGAAAAAGAATTCACTCTCAGCTTATAGCTCAATACAGTTAAAAAAAATATGTATATTCTTTTATAAAAAGCATTCTGATAATTTATATTTTCAAAAATTGTCAAAAATTACACATTTTTTAGAGTTTGGCTGTTTGTAACTTCTATATTTTTTACTTAATCTATATCATATATCACTTTAAAGAGCACAACTTTTTATATAGTCGTCGTGTATGATATAAACGAATAACTAATAAAAGTACCCAAAAACATGTTTTTCGAAGAAATCTCGAAATCGATACTTAAGAAAAAAAGGTTTTCATTTTCGTATTTCTTGATCCAAAATTACCCTAAAAAACCCTTTTATACGAAGGTACACTCCATTATCTCTAATTTTGTATTTTGGTAAAAAATTTTCTTCAAAATTTTTGTTCCAATGTCAACAACCGCGGAGCTTTTTATCTCTAGTACCATTTTGTGGATTTGTATTCTTTCGTATTCATCAAAAATCTCGTATCATTTCGTTGTATCGGTAGCTCTACCCATTTACTATATTTTGCCTTTATGTTCAAATTGTAATCTTAAAAATTTCCAGCAATACGCACATTTTATACTACCTTGGAATATTGAAAAATGTGTAGAGTATCAAATAAACTCACCGAGGTATCTCACCGTTTGGTATCTTCAAGTATTGTCGCCTGTTGCTGTCATTTTTTGTTTGTTGTGTTGGCGCTTTAAAGTAGGCAACGTTTTTTGGTCTCTCGCTGTTTGATTAATGCCAGTGCCCCCTTCTCATGTCACGCCCATGCATTGCATTTTAATACAAATTTAATTGAGTAGTCGTTGCCCGGGCACTGGATCTTGAATCATCTGCGGCTGGCATGAAGCGCCCCCTTAGATACTACGTACTTCCCAAAGTTGTCAACCAAAAATTAAATATTCATAATAATAATATAAAATACAAATTTTTTGGGGGTTGTTGCTCCGCCGCCATAGGGTTGTATGTGTTCCTGGCTGCAATTCTGTTGACTTGGCGCGTTTTATTGTCTGGTAAATGCGAAGCATTGTTATGCCCCGTGCAGCATGATTTATGCTGACTAAGCAAATGTAAAATTCAAATTTAGCGCAAAGGTTTTTGACTGACGAGCATCATCATGTTGCGATGATGATGATGATGATGGCGGTGATGATGATGATTTTACTACATTGTATGCAACAAGTTGCGCATGTGAGATGATAGTCTCAAACCAAATGCTTGTGGGAAACTTTCAGTTTGGATGTACCGATTATAATATACCCTGCACATAAAGATTTTGATGACTCTAGCTGCTGTAAAAATAGTATGTAGCTTTTACAAATTTTTGGTAGTTTATACTACTAAACAACCAAAATATCTTTAAAAAAATCGATATGTTTAACTCCGAAAATATCGCACATATAAAACAGATCTATAGCTTAAACTTTGTTTTTTTTTCGTATTCCTACCGAAGTAAGTAAGTCGAGGATAGCTAAAGCGGATCGATATTTTTTAATATTCACTATAGAGATGATTTTTTTGTTGCTAAAGTTCGATAATTTATTGAGTTTTGCAAGCGAATAAAGATGTTTTAAAAACTTTTCTTGTAAGAAAGCAAAAGTTTAATTTAAAAAGTCAATTTTAAAAGTCGAGGCGGTGTCCGACAGTGAAATACCCTGTATTTTTTCTCCCGAAAAAATTGTTTCTGCATATTCCTACTAAGAACTTTCCACTTGGAATTAATTTTTTTTTTGGTGAAACTCGATATTTATAACTAAGTTCCATAAACTTTTACCGATTGTGATGAAACTTGAAAGTTACGGCAAAGAAGCTATTTGAAGCATATGGGGTAAGTTTCAAGTTGATCTTTTGAGGGGTGCGGGAGGGTTCGTATCGATAAAATTTGAATATTCATTAGAGCCGCATAAAGCAGCTTACCAAAAATTGTGATTCGCTTGTAACCATAATTAGTTAGCGTCAAATATTGACGCAGTTTGTATATTTTTGGGTATAGCTCTATTAAATTTCAGAAAAAAGTATTAAACGCTGTTGATGGGGGGGAACGGGTTAAGATATTGACATGATTAAACAAACTTCATCTTCTGAGGTAAAGTTTGGTAAAGTTGCTGGTAAAGTTTGGTGTTTCTAGCTCTTCTAGTCTTCGAGATCTAGGCGTTCATTCGGACGCACGGACATTGCTCAATCGCTACCCGAGGTTATAATAATCATTTTGGTATAAAGGACTTGGGGTCTGCCGCAGTCTTTTTAGTATAGTATTCTCATCAACAAGTAAAAACATGTTTTTAGTACTGTAGTCAGAACTGATAATTTGTTTAAAATAATATATACTAAAAATCAATTATTATGGAAAATATAAAAAGGGTATTCGATGCCGAATATGCCGGCAGAAAAATGTACTAAACACATTTTTAATTAGTTTCAATTATAAATCAAGACCAGGCCCGACGAGAGGGGGTAGATTGCGGACTTTTTCCCCCGGGCCCGGAGCTCTCGGAGGGTCATTCGGGAAGTTTTTTGCTTAAAAAAAATATAGTACATTATCATTTTACCATAGCTACGTAACATACTTTCTTGATTAACCATATCGAATGTTATTATTATGATAGCAATTTACGAAATGGTATATTATGATTTTATTAAATCATAAATTCTCTCAGAAATCCTTTCCATACTTTTTTTATGTTGATCTCACACTTTTTAACAATTATACGTATTTTCATGAATTAAGATAAGATTTCCCCGGTGCCCGGATATTCTCTCTACGGCGCTGATCAAGGCAATAAAACAGCCTGTTCGGTTTTCCATCGAAGACAGGTGGGATTTTGGTGTTTTCATTGCTGGAATATTAAAATCGACCAGGTTCGGCAACTTACAAGACTTTCCCCTAATATAAAAACAAATATATATTTTAATAGTTTTAAAAATTATAAATGCTCAGTTTTTACATATGTTAAATTCCGCATTTTATGAAAAATTCGAATCGTTTTAGAGATAGAAAACGAAAAGTGCTTAGGCGTTTCACTCTTAACGCTATATCTCGTGAATGTTTAAGTTTCTATAAAGTTACTTTATTCGGATACGTCCGCCTATCCGTCACATATATTTGCAGAATCTTATTAAACCTTTGGTAGAGGGTAAAATGACATAGTGAACTTCTAGAACACTCAGACAACCAAACAAATAGCCTACAAAAAGCTGACTGGTCGAGTACAAACAGCGCTCTCAAACTAATTGGGCAAAGTACGTAGAGCGGCTTATGTGCTATGAAACAAATAAATCACATCAAACAAAATCGATCAATGTGTGAGTGCATCAATAAATGTAGAGCAGCGTAACGAGATACCCAATACACTCACACACTCCCCCGCACTCCCCCACACACTCCCACACACACTCCACTCACACAAAAACAAGCAAATCGAATAAAGTAAAATATTTGCAAAGCGAAAATAGAAGCCAAAAGCAAACAAAACTCAATAAATGCCCTGGAGACTCGAAACATGTCATCCTCAATGCTGGAAATGCGAACTGAGCTCTCTGACAGAACACACCAAATAATGAATTTCTTTTTCGTTTTCTTATGTATCTTATAGATACATTTATGTGCAGTGCGTTCTTCTCAAGCCTGTTGACATACTACCATACGATTTGTTGTGGCTCATTAAAGTTTCTCTCGCTCAAATCATCATTGCAACAGTTGCAACTGTAGCTAGATAGATGGATAGAAAGACGGATAGATAGATAGCCTGAAAAGCTAGTAAGAAAAATCTCAACACCGTGTCAACTTCAACGTCAACGTCATTTCAAGGGTGAAAATTAAGTGCTCAGCCATGTCTAATGCCGTTTGTGGCAAGACATCGACGCAGACGTCAGCGTCAGCATCAGCATCAACGTCGACGTCGGTAGCAGCAGCAGCAGCAGGCAGTGCTTTGCCGACACTTGTTAGAGCATGACTGACTGACACTTGTGCCACATTTGCAACAAAGGCCAACAACAAGTTAACACACACTCACACACACGCATCCCTTCTTAAGATTCAGTATATTTTGTATGTCGCTTCAAGCAGCCCTCTCATAGTATCTCTAAAGATATATGACAGCTTATTCAATACGTTACCAAAACACCCCAACGATTTTTGAGTGCGGAACTCTGTGCATATGGACCAAAGCCAACTAAATATTGCCATGGAGTACAAAGCATTGACAGGACTTATTGTGGTTTGTGTATAATATGCCCGATTATAGACATAGGGTCAAGGGTATTATTAAATTTGTGCAAACAGGAAAAGTCTGGGCAGATATAAAGTTATCAACATGCATGAGACACTGAGGACTGTCTGGACATCATAAGACCTATTCTTGACATCTCGTCTCGTCATAATCAGTCGAGTATCCAATAAACGAGTTAATTAATCTTAGAAGAATTCTAAAATTTTCTGTCAAAAGTTCAATTCATTTATTTCAAAATAGGAGTTCCACTCTTGATATCATATCTAGATCAGTGTATAAATGTCAGACATAACTAATTAGGTCCCGCCTAATGTAAATCGTCATTTTGACTTTTCAGCTATACATTTTTGTGCTCGTTTGATTTGAATGATCTTTTCCGTGTCTTTTGTTTTAGCTACAATATCTGCTATAATCTTCTCTTTTTCGAACGGTCTCTTTCGACTCTCGATTCTTCTCCCGGACATGCCTATGCCACAGAAGAATGCTTAGATTCTTTACTGGTACTGAAAATTCAGGCATGACTTCATGACTAATTCAGGCTTGAGTCGAACTTAAGGTTAGGAATTATTTACCATTTGAATCAAAAAGGTATATTTTTGCGATTTTTTGGCTTAATGACAATACACTGATTTTTTTTAAAAAAGAAATGACTCGCGATATGACGAAATGATTTTGGAATCGAGGAATCCATTTTTGATATCTATTTTAATTTTGAGTGCGACCAGAGGGCGCTTTCCGTGAACTAAAAGGGTTTCTTTCACTCAATTAACTAATTAATTGTGGCCCTATACCTCTAAGAGTAATTAAGTTTTAGTATTTTTTCTATTTTGATATTTCTTACAATAGCCCGACTTCCTTCAAACTAGACTGTTCTTTAACTATAAGTAAAATAAATGGTTTAAGAATAAAAAGTAATCATTAGTTTCCAAATATATTATTATTTCATTAACTAAAAAACCACAGTTGAGAATCTAGAATCAGGCAAAATGAGCTAAAAAGGAGTTCGGATTTTTTTTGATTTCCAACCATCGCACTCTTTGCAAACATCGTATTTTTCGATGGTTTTTTTTTTAACTAACTGTATTATAAGCAAGAGCCAAAAAATTTAGCATGTATACTACTGTAAAAAAATTGCATTGATTTTTGTCCCAAAATCCTCTAATTTTTTTTCTACAAGCCTAAAAACGTCGATTAACATTTATTTGAGCAAATGAAAGTAGAGTATTCCACTGTCGTGCACAGTCACGACTGACTCAAATTTTTTGAATAAGCAAACACGAAATCTCATGGTACTGCAGAGATACAGACAAACAGACAGACTACAACCCTCCGGGAATTGTTATAGACATGAAGTTGATTATTAATATTGGTAATGTGGATTGCGGCAAATGACACGGTTCGCAATAACCGTGAAGTATTTACAACATGGTGAACGATATGTGCATAGACATAAATTTAAAATTAATTTTGTGTGAGTAGTTAGGGATATAAAATCAAATACCATGCAGCTACCAAAGAGACTTAGACGTGTGCAAACATTTGGGTACTTGTTGGAAAATTCCAACTAAAAATCTTTAGGAAGAAGCGGATGGAACTCAAAGGTTGGGGTCGCAAAGAATTTATTAGGCAACGCGTCGTTTTAGTATTTTAAAAATGTACAAAAAAAGGGGTTGACCTGTTCTACAATTTTTTTATACACACCAGTTTGCGTTTTAGCAACTCTGGCGACCTCAACCGCCCAAAATACAAACTTCTGTATATATCTTCCATTAAAAATAAAATTTTCAATTCAATTTTGAACCGTTTTTTCCTTTTCCATTTGAGATAAATGGGCTCATGCATATGTGACGGAAATGACGGAAAACCCTACGGTGGGAGACCACCATTTATGTTTTAGACCTTTTGGACGGTCCTTAATACATTAAGCAAGAGAAATTTCAGCACGCAATTTTTTCCTGGTCAAAACCATTTTTTACTGTACTATTTTAGGAACATGGTATGTTAAAATATCTAAAATAGTTGCATCTATGCAACAGATGTCTACGAGATATCTTTCTGTATACGAGTAAAATCTTCTGCGAGTGTTCATTAGGGCGGATTAATATGTATGGGGCCGAAAAAACGTATTAGAGCTCTAAGTGATTAGGATTTATTGGGTATTTTAGGTTACTTTGCCGAAGGACCTATGGACCTAAAATAAAAGTCGAGTCGCCCACTTTTTCAAAATATTTCTCATTTACAAGAAAATCAAAAATAAATAAATATATTCAAAATATATGCCAAAAATAGATTTCACGACACTGAAAACCCATAAATACAAATTTGGCTATATGAAAAATAACGTTTTTTGGCCTTGTAAATAGAAGGTCTAAGTCGACTTTATAATACTTTTTAGCCTGAAGGCCCTATGTTGCTCTGGCTTTAAACAACTTTGTTTCCTAGAATTAATTCTAAGTTACAAAAACCAAAACGCTAAGTTTAAAAGTTATGATTTTGTACAATGACACCTAGATTTGAAAATAAGATTCTCTTTATAACTTTTAAGCTAATCGTTTGGTTCAAGGGAAATTTTACTATTTGTTAGTTCAAATGGCCCATTTCACTATGAAAAAATTAAAAAAAAAAATACACTTTTGTTTTTGAAAAAATTTTGATTTTTTTCTTTTTTGCAAAATAAAAAAAACGCTTTTTTCTAAGAAAAATTATTACTTTTAAACTAAGTGTTTTCGCCGAGGAAATTTTAATATGTGTTAGTCCAAACGGTCTACTTTACTAAGTTAAAATTTAAAAAATGAAAAAAAAACTTTTTTTTCTAAAAAAAAATCATAACTTTTAAACAGAGCGTTTTCGCTGAGGGAAATGTTACTTTTTGTTAGTTCAAATGGTCCACTTTACTATAAAAAAGTTTAAAAAAAACAGATACACCAATACCTCGCTTTACGGCCTAGATACGTTCCACGAAACTTGGCCCTAAAGCGAAAAGCCGTATAACGAATCAATTATTTTGATACAAATTCATACAAATTAAATGGGATCGGTTCCAAATTTTTTAAATTTATTTCATTTAAATCAAAAATAATAACATAAGTACATTCATTTGTACATAAAATAACAGATGATAACAATAATAATATAATAATAATGTTATATGTTATGCATACATCATTTTTTTATACAATCCAAAGATGATGAAGAAATGGTAACATGCAGATCACTGTCATCATTTTTCGCTGGTAAGGATGGGCCTGGCTTAAAAAATTGTCAACGTTGTTTGTTTCGCTTTTAGGTCTATTTCGTTCTTCATTGATTTGTTACAGCTAATAGTTGAGTTAATTGCTCGAGGAATTTCAAGGAGGATGTTTATTCCTACTTCGAAATATCAAAAAGTTGTTGACAAATTTTTTGATGTGAGTTGTTTGGATACAACAGGCTCTGTCTCTGCATTCAATTCCGGTTTTTCTTGCAGCTGAATGAATTCCCCATATGAAAGGGGTTCCTTATCAGATTATAGTAAATCATTCATAACACGTTCGATTAAACCTTCAAAACCGAGATCATATGCTAGATTCAAAATGTTTTGTCTAATTTCTGGAAGGAAATTAACGTCGGCTTCAGCACTTTTTTCACATTCTGGCCATATTTTTTTCCAAGCATGGTTCATTGTTGTTAATTTTAATTCTTTCCATGATTCCACTGATGCTGTCAACAGCATTCTTGATATTAAAGTTTTTCCAAAATGTTTTAATTATACATTTACCATCAGTTTCCCTTATAAGTTTTCGGAAAGTTCGGCGTAGGTATATGCTTTCAAAGTGGCTATTGCTTCCTGATCCATTGGTTGGATCAGAGCTGTTGTATTTTTCGAAAGGTACTCAATCATGACATCTTTAGATAGTTGGGATAAACTAGTTGGATGCACTGGTGCATTATCCAAAATTAGCAAAGCCTTGTTGTTTTAATGATCTCGCAAATATTTTTCAACTTCTGTACAAAAGTGTTTTTTGAACCAATCCTCAAAAGTAGCATTAGTCATCCAAGCTTTTTTATCGGATCTCAAGATGACGGGAAGTTGATTTTTATTTAGGACTTTTAGAGGCGGTATTTGCACCAAGTAGCAAAATTAATCGTTCCGACACCTTATAGCCAGGCGCAGATTTTTCGGTTTTTGACATGTAAGTGCGATCAAGCATTCGCTTTTAATAAAGCCCTGTTTCGTCTACGTCAAACACTTGTTCAGGTTTATACCCATATTTTCAATAATTTCCTTTAAAATGTTGGGATATGCCTTAGATGCGGCCTCATCGTCACCAGCTTCTTCACCTTTCATTTTCAAATTATGCAAATTAAATTTATTTTTAAATTTTTCAAACCATCCTCGGCTTGCTTGGAATGTGACATATTCAGGAGATTCATCCATATCTCCATTCTTTAAATTTTCCAAGACACTTTTAGCTTTTTCCTGGTTAGACTCATTGGCATTTAACGTTTGTTAATGTTCTCAATGCATATAATCAATAGTTCTTCCATTTTTTCAATAATCGAATCAAGCAGCTTCGTGTTTGTTGTGTTGCAGCGTTAGCGACAAAATACGTCACTGCGGCAAAATCCGTTCAATACAAACGACAAAAAAAAATTTAAAAAATTTTTGTGGCCGTTATAGCGAAACATTTTAGACCGTAAATCGCATCCGAGCCTTAATTGAAGAGGGCCGTTTTGGCAGAAATGCCGTATAAAGAGCGGCCGTATAGCGAGGTATAGGTGTATTTGATTTGGAAAAAATTTTTAATTTTTTGATTTTTAGAAAATACAATTTTTTTTTTTAATATTGCTAATACAATAGTTTCAAAGCGTCACTCATTTCGGTAATTTAAAATGTTTAACCGTCTAAATCCATCCACTTTTGACAACGCTATGCACATTTAAAAAAAAGTGACCTAAAATTTTGACATTTACCTCTAAAACAAAATGGCGAAAAGTCAGTGAAAAAAAATTTGTTCGGCTAAGAAAAATACGTGTCTAATGAAATGGACCATGGAACAACATATTTCAGTTTCAAATCTAAAATCATGACCTGTGTTTTGAAATGGAATGGACCTATAACATTTAAAAAAAAAACACAATTTTGATATAGTAGGCTACTTGAAATTCATTTTAGACTCAGAGTGTCAATTTTGAAATTGCTAATTAAGCCGATGATTTTTATTATTTCGATATCTAATAGAATACCAGATTTGTTGGTATATATATTTTTTTTTTTCGAGTATTATTTAAATTCATGCAGTTGTGAGCTCTCAAAGTTGGTATTTGTTCTAACAAAGTTCTAGCAATTTCGAAAAGTAAACTTTAAAATAAAAAAAAAAGATGAAATATTCGAATATCGTCCAAACTTTTCATTCGAAAAAAAGTTAAAGGTATGTTTTAAAAAAAAATATATATTTTTGACCTGTGCTTATGTGTGTTATTAATAATTATCTCTTAGATGGTCTGCATTTTTTCATAGACTATAAACTTCCTTAGGGTAAAAGTAACATAAGGCCGAATGGGTTCGGCTTGATTCTTAGATTTTATGTTAGTATTATCTTTCTTAAATGTAAAGTATCAAACATCAGCTGCCGCTTTTTGCCGTTATTCAAATAATTTTGCTTTTTAGGAAACATGTCGGTGCAAAATTATGTGATGTTTGAAATTTGGCACGGGGAGATTACCTACAGTAAAAATAATTTAGCTGTTGAAAATAATGTGCTTAGTCATATATAACTGACAGAAAAAAGTAAGGTAATGATGAACACAAAAAAATTAAAATTCAATTGGGATTTTTACAATAAAATTGCAATAAAAATAGGGAATAGAACGACGTCATACATTAAAAACAATTACAAAGAAAGGTTGGATGAAATTCTCTTTTTTTTTACACTTTCAAAAAAATATTTTTTTAATTTTTAAAAAACTGAAAAATTAAAAAAAAAAAAAATTGGTGTTCTCTATTATTATACAACGGGACCAGATGGCATTTTTCCAGCCATGCTTCAGCAGGCCCTGGACTTGCTGATCGCGGTATTTCTGGACATAGCCGGAGCTTTTAATAACGTGTCGCTTGAAGCTCTCAAGGAGGGGCTTCAATCGCTTGACACGAATAGCTGCACTTACCGGTGGATATGCAGTCTGTTGAACTGCAAAAGGATAAGGACAGAGTGGAACGGTGCCATAATCTCCAGGGAAATGAACAGAGGAACCCCGCAAGGTGGTGTCATCTCCCCCCCTACTATGGCTCCTAGTAGTCGACGGGATTCTGAAACAATTTGAAGGCAGAGCCACAAAACTAATTGCGTATGCTGACGACATCGCTGTAGTAGTCACAGGCATATGCCTCTCAACTCTCAGTGATCTGATGACAAGGTCACTGGACACGATTCACCGATGGGCCACTAATGCAGGGCTAGACGTTAATCCGGAGAAGACGGACCTACTGCTCTTCACCAGGAGATACAAAATACCGCAGTGGACCCCACCTAAACTAAACGGCTCTCTACTGACTCTGAAAACGCAAACTAGATACCTAGGAGTGGTTCTGGATAACAAGCTGCTGTGGAAGGCCAATGTTGAAGAGCGTGTGAAAAAGGCCAGTAATGCCCTATACGCATGTAAAACAATTGTTTGTCCGATACTGCTCTACGGCGTCCTAGTTTGGTGGAAGGCGACATCCAAAACGACGTACCTGAGGCCACTGGAACGCGTTCAGCGACTTGCATCGCTGTGCACTACAGGGGCTCTCCGTTCAACACCCACAGCGGCGTTAAACATCATTTTAGATTTACTTCCGATTGACCTCTACGAGGAGTACTCAGCTGCTCGTACAGCTGGGCGCCTAAAAGCGGCGGGTCTTTTTAAGAACATTCGCCCAGTCACAATACCTATAACCTATTTACTGACGGCTCAAAGATGGAAAAGGGCGTTGGTGCTGGAGTATACTGCTCGGAGCTTAATGTAAGTCAAAGTTACAGGCTTCCGGACCACTGCAGCATCTTCCAGGCTGAAGTATTCGCCGCAATGAAGGCGGCTGAGCTGGCATGCACCAACACTTCAAGTGGAACAAAGATTAACCTCTTTATAGACAGTCAAGCCGCCTGGACATAAAGGCATAATGGGGAATGAAATGGTGGATGCAATTGCCAAAAGTGGTGTTGAGCTTCCGGAGGGACAAATACACGACGTACGCCGACCGATCAAACATCTCTACGTTATGCTGGAGTGCAACATGAAACGCAGAGCTGAAGCTAGATGGAAAAATCTAGACAGCTGTCACACAGCGAAAATCATGCTGGCTCATTACGGCAGAAAACAAAGTAACTTTATAATGAAACTCTCACTCACTGAATGCAGGACCATCACGGGTGTGCTAACAGGACACTGTCTCTTAGCGAAGCATGCGCATAGGATGGGACTAACGGCAAGCGAATTATGCAGGATCTGCAGGGATCCGGAAGTCCCTGAGACTGGCCAGGCTGCAAGTTGGGCGGCTACTTAATTTCGCTAAAAAAGTAAAATTTTTAACCGACCATCACTTTGCGTAATAACCTCAAATCTGGCACAACTAAGGAGCAAAAGGTCTATGCTAGGCTGCACTCTGTTGTGGCCGTCCAGTGTAACCTAACCTAACCTATTATTATACAAAAAAATGTTGACAGCTAAGTGCCATACTTTTCAAG
The DNA here is from genome assembly GCA_037043745.1 of Chymomyza amoena. Taxonomy (NCBI): domain Eukaryota; kingdom Metazoa; phylum Arthropoda; class Insecta; order Diptera; family Drosophilidae; genus Chymomyza; species Chymomyza amoena. The sequence goes on along the minus strand of JBAMAX010001837.1, from coordinate 21,164 downwards.
TTATTAGTTTTGCGGCGCCTGGAACTTTATTGGCACTACTGTCGAATGATCCAAATTAAAGCCACTAAGAGCCTTTATACTGAAAAAATTGGTCCACCCTAGTGTACATAGTAAAGGTAATGAATACAGGAATATGCCGATTTTTCTAATAATGATGTTGCGAGTAGGGCTGGAAGCATTGTGTTGAATTTTCTCCAAGCTTCTTGAGAAAAATCTCATATAAGCGTTAATATTTGTTCCGTTCTTCTTTTAATACCAGAGGGACGTAATGTGTCAGCCTTTAAATTTACTGGCTATTTCGGTAATAGACAGTTGAGTGTCCCTGTAAGCTTTGCATTCTCTTTTGTTCACATCAATTTTTTACAGAAACAGAGGAATATCCACTGCAAGATAGCGTGCAAAAGGCAGCTAAAACATTCTTCATTCTACTTTATAAACAAAACAAAAAAAAAACTTTTTTCATATTATGACTCCTACTGATACTTGTCAAAAATATCAAATTTTATTCGGTTTATCAAGATACACCGCATCCAGCTGTTGACGCTTTAAGCCATATTAGTGCATTCTTTATGTTTAACGATTTTTTTCAAAAGTAAAAGTAAACGGTCTTATTAAAACTTTAAGAAAGGTAATCTTAAAGATGAAACTAGAAGAGAAAGTCGTTCAAGACACGATTTGAAAGCACATAACAATAAAAGGCCAAATGTCTAAGGCAAAATTTTAAGCAATTAATTCAAATGATTCGCCCAAGTATTTCATTATTATAATGGCTAAGGCTTTTACCATACACAATAATGATTAGTGCTATTAAAATTGAAATCGTATGAAAGCAAATTCAAAGTAAGCTTTAGAAATTGTTTTGTGATTAGGCAAGAGTGAATCCCACATTTGGATCTTTCCCAACACTAATTAATGTTAAGCACTAAGAGCTTGTCTCAAAATGCCAGAGAATGAATTATTACAACTAACACATATGCATGCCCTGGGCACACATAGATACACATCCATTAAAAGCAACTATGTGTAAGTTGTGTGTGAACTATGCATTGGTTTAATGCATTAGTCATAAATCTTCGTCAGAAATAACACTCAAAAAAAGTAAAAAAAAAATGTAGTAAATTGCAATTAAAATTACATTTATTTATAGTTTGCTGTTATTCAAATTTAATGACTTGCAGCATCTTAAATTGCTTTAAAATTTAGTATATATAGTTTTTATATGGTTCCTGAACTGCTCTATAATTTTTAATAAATGCTGGCAAGCGAGTTTAAGTTTTTACTAAGCGCACTGTACACAGATTTCGCTTGTGGTCTTAAGTATGACCACAAAATTAAACACAAGATGAAGGAAGATACACACACTTTACTTATGGTCACATTTTACTTACTATGGTTTCTTTCTTTCCTTCCGTATCTCCCTCCTGCAGCGATCCACCCATACTGCAGGCGCACAACAATACGGACATCATACTGCGTTTACCCATGGGCAAAAGGATTAAGGACATTCGATGGCTGTCAGTGTGGTGCAGACGTTTTACGGTAAGTCTTTTTCAGTTTCATCTTTTTGTGATACTCTATAAATAGTTTTTAAAGGCATTATGTCACATTTCTATACACAATTGTATTTCTTCGATTTGAAATTTAATTGCTTATTAAGTTTTGAAAAATATTGAAAATCTATCAATTTTCATAAAATTTCTCCCTCTCGAATTTGTATTCCAATAAATTATAGGTTACTCGTTAATAGATCTTCGGCATTTTTTAAGCTAATATTTAAAAAAATAACAATCATATTCTATACGGGCTAAAAAATACTCTAAAAACGATATCAATTATTGGATATAACATTTTTTTCCAACGTAAAATTCCCCTGGTTCCAAAGCTCTCTAAAAGAAAGTATTTAAATTTTTTTGAAAAAATTCTTTGTCAAAAGTCACCATAGGTTCCTTAGTTTTAACTCCAAGGCCCTGGAAGCTTTTGTCCATAAATTAAGAAAAATAGAGAAGGAAAAGATTCTTGTACATTCTAGAATGAAATTATCGAACATCAATTTAGAATAAATCTGAATGAATTGAAGAACAAACAATCGGAATGATAAAATGATATTGTATGCTACAAATTTAAAGAATATTCGATTCGTAGCTCTACTAAATTTTTTTCATAATATATTTAAAAACTTTTTTTAAATATGTTTATTTATTTTTGACAGTATTTTTGCATTACAGTGCTGACCCCGGTACTCAAAAATCTAATAATACATTGGTAATAAAACAAATTATAACATCCAAAACCTTAGAATTTATTTCTTTAAAAATACAAACAAAGTACAGTACGATGTAACGAACTCTTTTACAAATAATTTATCGATCTTTATAAATTTATCGTGGAATTACGGAATTTTAAATTATTCTCCAATTATTTTGAAAATTCATATTATAAGAACCATATATTGTTGTGGAATGAAATTGGTATTAACCATTCCAAAATTAAATCTTGCAAAATAAAAACACGCATGGGAATCCGTATCTAAGTTGTGAATGTTTTAATTTACTTTTAAAAATATCAAAACTAAAATTCGGAAAAGGTCTGATTGCTCCTTAGTTTGCAATGTCTATTCTTCCAAATTATTTTTGAGATTTTATTGTGACATCACAAAAAAATTGATACTTCCGAATTTAAGAGTTGGTAAAGTTGGCCTCATTAAGGCCTAATTCATTATTGGATTTTTTTAAGAATGTGTTATGACACAGCTATACAAGGAAAAATAGTCTTTAGGTTCAGAAGTCAGACTATTTTGATGCTTTGGGCTCACTAAATCTAAAAACTATATATGTACAAAAAAATTCCAGCACGTCGACATTCTCTCATAGCTTAAAAAAATTGTTCAGAAGGTTATCTCAGGAATGTGAATATTTTTACGCTTTGGGCTTACTAAATCTAAATCCTAGATGCAAAAAAAAATTCCAGTACGTCGAAATTCTGTCGTAGCTCAGCTTTTGGAGGTTGAACTCCAAAAACATGTTAAAAAATCGACGGAAAGCCGTTTAGGATAGAACTAGGCGGGTCTCTAGTTCACAACTTTTTTTTTTGAGTGCCTGTATTATTTTCCTGCTGTCGGTAAAGCTTTAATGCATTTTTTTTTGTGGGTAATGTATGTTTATCATTAACAATCTATCTGATACCAATCACCAAATTTTAAAGGTAAAACAAAAATTGCACGATTGATTGTGCTTCATTATCTTCTAAAGGGTGATTTATTAAGAACCTTATGTTTTACATATTACGGGTATTTTCGAATGGATTACGCGTCGATCCATGATAGCTGTCAAAGGCAAAGTTGTTCAGTATGTCATTGGCAAATCATCATGGAAAGCGCGATATGATCTTCCGTGCACGTTGCCGTTTGTAGTGAATGCGAACTCTTGTGTAAGATCGATGAAAATCGCGTTGTTTTACGACCAAGAATTTTGATTGAGTGATGAGGCCCACTTTTGACTCCACGGTTTCGTGAATGAGCTAAAATCGCCGTATTTGGGGAGAAGATCAACCCGATAGAGATTCACCAGCTGCCATTATATCCAAGAAAAATCAACGGTTTGTGTGCGGTCTGTGGGTTGATGGCCAATCGATTGTCCGTATTTTTTGTGAAAAATGAGCAAGGTGCGAACGTTACAATCAATGGCGCAACGTTATCGGACCATGTTAACGGACTTTTTGCCGTCTGAAATTGTTGCCTCGTGCATCTCGTACGACATTTAGGTTCCAACAGTGATGACGTCTCCGTGTTTCACATTGCCAATGAAACAATGGCTCTACTATGCAGAGGTCAATTTGTCGTGAGAGATATAATTTCACGTACGGGACCCGTACCTTGGCACGCCAAGATTCAGTGCAGATATCACACCAGCTCGACTTTTTCTTTGGGGTTACGTAAAGTTTCAACAGTTTACGTTGGACAAACCAGCAACGATTTGAGGCACTTGGAAAGCCAACATTCTACTCGTGCTATTGGCACAAATACATCAGTGTGAAACTGCTTTTGAACGAGTCTATGGAAAATTAGACCTGATACAGGATGGACCATAATAAAATACGGAGTTTGAATGCTGAAACATTGCCTGAACATAAGATATAAGTCTCATTCTGGAGAAAAATAAATGCCATGAAATTTATCGACTTGTCGAAATCAGTCAACTAGCCCAAAAATCGTATGATTCTCTAGATAAGCTAACTAGAGAATCTTACGATGTTTATACACTTTAAGAGTATTCAAAAAGTTTGGGCAGGACAATGTCTGCCGGGCTCACTAGTATAATATAATAAAACGCTGACTTTTCCAATATATTGCATAAAGCCAGCTTTACTTTACAATCAACCAAAGTGTTGATATTCTATATTTATAACTGAGAAATAAAATATGGCTCTAATAAAAAAACAAAGTCCACTTAAAAGTTCTTAGTCAATTATTAAATTAGAATTGAAATAAATACTCCTTTTTCCTTTTCCTCCTTTGCTGTCACACAAATATATATAATACATATATAGAGCATTTAAAATTCGTCCCGCCAGCATAACTTGCTGGCAATTTTTTTTCTGTCTTAGTTGTCTTGGTCGTTGCACGCGCCGCTTTCATCACGGATTTATGTGCAGGATATTTTTCAAGCCGTTTTGTAATTACATTTTTGTAATTTAACTGCAAAGCATTATGACAGTTGAAAAAAAAAAACTGTCATATCGATTTTGTTTCCTTTTTTTTTTAACATTTTCAACGGTTTCAATATTTTTTTGTTGGCTTGGTTTGTATCTAAAAAGAGTGCACATAAAATATGGGTCATGCTGCTTGGTCACAAGGTTTTGACAATTTGCAACAAAAAGTTTGCTTGCGTTGGCTAAACTTTCATTAGAATTTTAATTACATTTTTCTGCTCATAATGTAGAATGTACATAAACTTCATAGAGTTAAAAGCCGCAAACCATGCAGATTTAAGCTTGGTAACATCTGATTATATGTGAACTTTTAGCTAAACTGTAAATTACTTTTGCTAAAAAATATATTAAAATTATAAAAGAATGTGCAAAAAAAACTAAATGCTGCAGGCAAACTAAAATATATAAAAAATGGTTAGAAAAGTTTCAGAGGCGGCTACTACTACGAACTCGTTTAGCAGCATGGCAGAATAAAAGATGGCGGCTGTAGTAAAATAAATTACAGCAGACATTTTTGATTAACTCAAGTGGTTGCATATAAATACAGACGCCAAAGCACACACGCCCACACACACAGACACGTATGCATACTCACACACACTCACACACACACACAGCTTAGGTTTATATACTACAAAACCCAAATACAGGGTGCCCGTTGAGCAATCTTTACACTTACATTTACTCGCGCTCTCTTTTTGCTCCATGTTGCTTCCATTGAGTAACATCCAAAAAAACACTTGGGGGCTGAAAAAACACACACACACACACAAACACACATACATCAAAGATTGGGGGTACATTTGACTGTGTGTAAGTATGTGTGCGTGTAATGTTTATGAAGTCCTGCGCGCGCATATAAAGTTTTTGGGGCTTCACTCACACAAACAAACCCACATGGAATATACAAATGTTTTGGTATACAAAAACAAAATCGCATGGAGTTCTTTATTAATCAACGTGTATAAAGTAAAACTTGGAAGGTTGATTACAAATTTAGTGCGAAAGGGTAAAATTAGAAATATGTATCTTTTGAATCCTTTAAAGATACTTTTCTAAAGTTTTTCTTATGCCGATGTACACGTAGCTCATGCTACAAATACCAATCTAAATTGTATAGGACCGAGCTTAGGATTACGAGTAAAGCTGTTATTACAAAAACTATTTATTATCTACCTTTTGTAATTTGGATTCTTGAGTTATTATTTCTACGTCTTTCCTTTATGAGCCCAAACACCTTAAACGAGGGCCCACCCAAAAGTTGCTGAATTATTCGAAACGAAAAATGGAAGCCTAAGTTTAAGTAAAGTAGCGCCTATATTCTATAGATGTTTACGCATAGACAAATTTTTCATCGAACTAGTTTGGCCACAAGATATCATCCGTGTTCCGCAAAGCAAAGAAACGAAACCGCACAATTTTATTTAGATTGTACATTCGTTTATTTACTTCCCAAATTTTTTCCAAAAATTTCTCATGTTGTGTTGGCGCAAAATTGTCAGGAAAAATATAATTAAACATAATTGTCTTAAATTAGATAAATAATTTCAAAGTATCAAAAAATTTAAAATATTATTTCGGTATAAAATAATTTCTTTTTAAACCTATTTTGGCAATTCGTTTTAATTGCTCTTGCAAAAATTTATTAATTTTCAAACCACTTGAAAAAATCGATTTGCTGGAATTGGGAGCACCAAACATTCGTTTACCGGAGCACTGCCGAATATCTACGGATAAAAACTTATCATGCTTGCTTGAATATCGATCGTGCAGAAGCCTCCAATCTGTACTATGAGTTTCAAAGCTTAGTTCATTTAGGTCATGAAGCCCTTCTTTATACATTTTTATACCTTTGCCCCAATTAAATATTCCTGTAGACAATTCTAATGGGATCCAAAAAATGTCTCGTTATAAATAAAGTCATTTAACAAAAATTATCTAGTTTTATTTGGATGCCAATTTTATTGTTTAAAAAAAAAAAATTTAAAAGCTTTTACGTTTCGGACATATTGAGTCTCGCTTCAAGAATCGTTCAAAAAAGGTGAAATGCAAATTCTCTTCTACATTTTTTTTTTGATTAATGTCAGATTTAAGAGTCGTAGGCCATAAATAAATTAAATTTTTATATTGAACTAATCGGTTTAAATTCATAGTTATTAGGGCGCATCACTATGTAGGGGCCGAAAGAATTCTGGGTCTCGTTTTTTGTTTTTTCTGTTTGTTTTTTTTCATATTATGCAACTTAGCCAAAGAAACTATGTGTATAAAAAAAATTTTGAGTTGCTCACTTTTTTGAAATAAAAATAGATTTCAAAAACGGATTCCTTGACACTAAAAACCCCCCAATACACAAATTGGCGAGTGGGAAAAATTCTTCGTCTTGTAAATGGAAGGGCTAAGTCGATGGTTTTATATTTGAAAAAAAAAAAAATATTTAAAAACAATGGTGACCGAAAGAATCAAAATCGCTGAGAGCCTTTATACCGAATAAAAATTTATCTATCCAAATAGTACTGCTTGTTATACAACACTCCGATATCGCGATTCCCATTATATATTCGCTTTGTGTTTCTCTTGAAAGTCTCTCTGGAGACGAGAAAAGAGAAAGAAGCCAGACGGTGCTAGATCTAGCCTGTAGGCAAATGGGGCAACATGACAACCCTAAGCTTGGTAAAAGTTGTTTCTAGATTGTCAAAATAAAACATACTCTGCTTTTCCCGGCAGCAAAGTTTTGGTGCTTTATTATTGAAGAAACTTGAGTAAAAGTTAATTTTAGCACTTTTATTGTTTTTCAAAAGTTTAGGTCTCTTATGCCAGTCTTACAAGTTACGAGAGCTACATATTTTATAAAATACCTTATAGGTATGTTGGTTTTAATACTGATATGGAGCTGCAGTTCATGCTCTTTAGCACTCCCTTACAATCTTAATTAGGATTATTTGGAAAAATTTTCCATCCATTTAAATGGACTTCGAGGAGTAACGATTAGGATATCTCCAAGAAGTTGATCGAAAATCAGACAATAAAATAGCCGGTAAAACGAGGCTACGAACAATCCCTCTAATTATACAGAAAAAATCTTAAGTAGCTTTTGGAAATCTTTCTCGAAATCTATTAAACAACAAATTTTCAAAAACTTTTAACAATAAACTTAAGTGCCTAATGTTGTTTTTTTACTGTAACGCTTTTCAAATTATTTATTTCTAGGTGGACTTCGGAGAGGTATTCATACCTCCCGCCATAGATGTGCCCAAGCCTCGAGTGCTGCCTGAGTTCAAGCGCTTGGCGCATGGTCTGCGCTCCAGCAATATCAGTGTACTAGATGCCAAGACCTTCTATATGTAAGCTAAGACTAACTCAGTGGAACTGTCTAAACTATAAATTATTTCTTTTTTACAGACCCAACTTGCACTACGATGGCGCTGGACCCGATGCTTATTTCTGGGTGGGCAATGGCAGTGAGCCCAACTTAATGGGCATTAAGGTAGCTACTACAACAACTCATTCCATATAACGACTAATCTGGCCTAAATCTATACATTTTACAGGTACCCAACGAAATTGGTTCTTTGGACCCCTTGCGCGGCTATCAGGGTGAGGATATAGAGATACAGCTGCCTGGTAATTTGACGGTCTATGACATTGACTGGCTGGCCGTTTGGTGTGTGGAATACAGACACAACTTTGGGCATGTCTTTATACCAAAAGAGTTGGATGTGCCGCCTGCTTTGGGTCAAACCAAAATAACGGTAGGTTTATATAGCATTAAATTAAGAGATTTAAAAATTAGCAAGAAACCCTACTTCACACACACTCCTAACACTCAACAAAAAATAATAATAAGTATAATAACTCATTAACGCATAACTCATAAATGTATATTTTTTTTAAACTTATGCGCACCGCATTAGCCTCCATGGTGGTATACACCCGTGAGTATTAGTTTTAGACCCAATAGCTAAAAGGTTTTCTAAGCCTACGCCTATGTCAGTTAAAACTAAACCAGCCTCTTTATTTTTTACAGACCACAACCACACCACGTCCTGTTTACTCCAATTGCCGCGAGATCTTGCCGAATAAGTTGCAGGTTAAATGGGAACTACAGGGCGAATATCTGCAGATTGAGCTGTTCGGACGCATTACAGAGGATCAATATATGGCTTTTGGGCTGTCTGGTGCTAACGGACGTCCACAAATGGCGCAATCGGATGTAGTGGTGGCCTTTTATGACACCACAACTCGCGTCTTTCGTGCCGAGGATTACTTCATCTCGGATTTGTCTCAGTGCGACGGTGAACGCGGTGTTTGCCCAGATGAGCGCATTGGCGGACGCAATGATGTTATAGCTTGTAAGTAAATCTCGTTATTTCTAGCAACTCAAATCTTTTACTTATATGCATCCAATATTGTAGTAAGCGGTGAGCGCAAGAATGGAGTGACCAGCATACGTTACAAACGCTTGCTGCAAACCAATGAGCCCGTCTTTGATGCAGCTATTCCCACCGACCGGGAGGTTTCGATTATAGCCGCTATAGGACCACTTAATAGCCGTAAGGAGGCCAATGCGCACTCACATACCACCAGCGATCATAATCCAGATGATATACGCATCAATTTCTCGGCACGCGTAAGTTATTATGCTTTGGCACAAGTATTATTATTCATTCTAATTCTGCGCAGAACGATCATGCCTGCAAGAGCTCCTTGTACGCTGTCAAGGATGAGGATGGCGTCAAGCCCTGGCCCACGCGCAAAATTGAGGGTGTTAATAAATTTTATGCCAAGATTGGACCTGCTGCTGGCAAACGCGGCTATACGCCGATAACAGGTGTGCCTTCCTGGGGCATTGCCTGGTATCTTAATGATCAGCTTATACCCGAAATAACAGTGCAGCGTGGAAGAACCTACGAGTTTATTGTCGAAGGTGGCAATGATCCAGCACAGCCGGCAAAGTGAGGATAAAATTGAATATCTTGGACTTAGTTAAGTTTCTTATTAAAATAACAATGTTTTGCAGATACCATCCGTTTTATATAACCGACTCCTCAGAGGGTGGTCTGGGACAAAAAACTGGTCTGGAGGCACGCAAGCAAAAGGCCTATGCCGGTGTGGAATATGATGAAGATGGCAATGCTATACCTACAGCAGGTAAGTTTCCGAATCATAACGCTTAGTTTATGGATATTGATTGGCATTGTGGATATATTAACTAAAGCGTTTGGGAAGTCTTTCAAGGATATAAAAACTTTAAGAAATATGCATAATACTGGAAACAGATATGAGTAGGCTTGTTCAACTTCTGGCATTGCCCCGTATAGTTAATTCGAAATAAAGGTGCATATATTTTATCTGTAACTTGTAAGACTTTAAAACCTTTATTTACTGTAGGGCGACGCCAAATGATGAAGGTTTCCTATAATATTCTCAAAAAATTCAAATATTTTGGATAAAGTTAGGCCAGGCTATTATGTGGCTGCTTTCGCAGCTCTTCTGTTGGATATTGCGGCCAATTTTATGAACTTTGCGCTCCAGGACCTTCAAAAGAAAAGTAGAGCCTGGATGTGGCTCCAAACTGACACTATTTAAACTAAAAGAAAATATGATTCTATTTTTAAGAGATCATCAAGCAAGGGTTTCCCAAAATTCTGTCTAAAGGCTTGTTAGTCATTTTAGTTCAGACGATTACATGCCGTGAGCTTAGTTTTAAGCCTGTATCTATCAATCTACCCTAATCTGCCATATTACTTGGTCATTAATTTCGTTCTGCACTTTTAAAAGATTCCGGAATTTCACAATAGAACCAAATTAATCCTTGGCATCACATAAGTTTAGAGAAGTTAGTGATTTTATTTTTCATCCAAATGCGTTTAATTTCAAGATGTATTCAAATCATTTGACTTTTCCATTTCTTCTTCTGCTTATTGAAGCGTTCATAAAATTTTGAATGACCTGATCGTGCCACAGGTGTCAGCCTTTAGTTAAAAGTTATATGAATAAACACGATTCTGAGCAATTAATATGGATCCATTTAAAAAAGAATCATATGGCTTTTATTCTAAGTGATCCAGGGGGAAAGCATCAGCAGGAGTAATTCAATACTAACCAACTTGGAGCACTCTTCTTCCGATGTTTTAGGAAACATTTTCTACATGCACTGAAACATAAGTTTAACAAATATCCTTATCAACAGATTTTTCCACCTAGAATCGGTGTTAATAATTATTTTGCTGAAATAATCAAAATTTAATATTCACTAGGAATAATGGGTACGCATTTTTTTATTCTTGAGTTTGCCACAATCTCAATTGGATGCCTAAGGTATCAGAGTGTACTCAAACTCAAAGAAATTTCATTGATAACTTTGACAGATTCTGAATCATAATTTATGATGGCTTAAGTAAGGCATTTAACTCAAGAAACCATAGTCTTCTTCTTAAATTAAGACCGAAAAACCTGATAATATAATACGGATATTTTTACACTTATTTCAAGAACATTTCGTCCTTATTTTTTAAGAAATCTTCAAAAATTTTGAAATACTTGAAATAAGAACCGAATTGTAGAGTTATCGTCCTTGCACCCAAATCAAGTGTGGACTTGCTAGTTTTTTTAAGTGTACTTTTCTCCTCTTTTTACACTCCTAAAATTTAGGACGCAAGCGATTCTTAATTCTTGCAATTCGTGATTTTCAATTCCTGACAAACTTCGCCTTCATTAAATACCATCAACATGCCACTGCACTTATAAACTCTTAATCGATCTTATTGATTCCATCGTACTTTTTATTGTAACTTGTAATCTTCTCGCTTAGCCTTACAAATTACAAATCCAGGTTTCCTTTGCAAGATCCGTATAAAGTCTTCCATTTCGAACTGTCCCTACCCCTATCGCGTCTTCTATTTGGAGTAATCTTGTCTTACCTCTACAATCATCTTTGATCAGTTCTTATACATATGTTTTTTTATTCAAGAATCAACTAACAATTGATTAAGCCAGATTGATTAAAATAGACTAATATCTGAGGTGGCAAAACAACATTCATCGGGCAGGAAGAAGAAAATTCAATTAAGAGATTATTATTTCAAATCATTGTATGTCAAACATATAGTATTACTCGGAATGGCTCATCCAAAGCGTATTGGTATGGTACAAAATTTTTAGAAGAGATGGTTAATTAGTAGAAGCCTACTTACAAACGAACATTCGTATCTCAGATCCGTAAAGTAAAAAGAAAAATTGTTTTTTACAGAATCAATACGTGATTGTTGGTGGTTGTATTGAGCACACCAAACACAGGAATAATACTGTTAAAGCTACGATTAAGAGAAAACTTAAGAGCAGCGTATAAGCAATTGCTGTAGTCAGAGATGCAAAACCGTTGCATGGTATAATTATACAAGGTATGATGAATGATGCCGGCGTGTTCACCAATTTTAGTGAGAGCAAGAAAAAGCGAGAGAGAGACAGATCCCATACACATTAAAATAATGTGTGCAGTCGAAACGAAACTGAAAATTGGTGAACGTCGTATAGAGACTTCGCCCGGAGTATGCTACATGTAATTATTATACCATGGTATAGATGAAGCTTATGATAATCAAGCGATAGAGCGAATTTTAAGAACAATTATTTTCGTCTGTTTCTTATGTTTAGCTCAAATAATTATGTATAAAATAATTAAAATCCCGCCACTTATTGAAAGTCTGTTAGTGCCATCCTTCGTATGAAAATTGTAACGAATTTTGAAATCCGTTCCGTAAATTCTTACTTATCGGCAAAAATAAGTGCAGCGGGCCACTTTTTCGCTCGACTTCTTAGACTTTTATGGCTTTTACGTATTTGGTAGAGCTAGTAGGGAAAAAACAACGTGACACTCCAGGGGAAGGTGGGGTCTGGCAAAGCGTCACAAACTATAAAAATCATATGAAAATCTTAAAAATATATTCTTTGTCACAAGGGGGAGGTGTATTTTGACGAAGATTAATATCACGTCATTTATGAGTGATCTCTAGCCAGTGGTAACCACGTCAAATATTATTTATCAAGTTATTGATAACTAAAAATTGAGTTGAATTCACTCAAAAAAAAGTTTGTAACTTACAATTGCAGAAGTTATGCATATTTTTGTGACGGCCATAGTAAACAGTTTCTCCTTAGAATTGAAAGATAATAAGTTCAAGCTTGACATAGTTAGTCGTCTTGAAATTTTAAGATCAACCTTAAAAGTAACAATGATTATCATGGCCCCGTCTCCAGATATTTAAGCCGCTATAATGAAATTATAGCACGGGTGTTTGCATTATTCCGTAAACTTAATTGGCTCATTGGGATCAGCGCACCTTCGTCGATTACCTTAAAGCTGATGCGGAAGGTAATCATACCGACAGCCGCATTTTATAATCGGGCATTTTGGAGATCCGTCGAATTCGTAGCCGTTAGCATCCAACAAGCACTTAAGTATTTGGCGGACAAAGACAAACTAACGAATCTGGTTTGTATAGGGATCAATAAATTATTTTGACAAGCAATACAAACCTGTATTTATTGACAACTGCAGAGACATAAGAGTTGAAGCATATTTTGGAGTTAAAATAACACCCAAATGATTGAGGATTATGCCAATGATACGCCATAAACACACACTCTGATATTTAAGTTCAAATGATTAAGAGTACACCAGTTATAAGAAGAGCTTAAGACATCTTGAAGTGAAAGATGCGACATTTAATTGTTGAATGAGGAACAAAGTTTATTTGGCAAATCATTTTTTTAGCCTTCTTTTCGTTCTAAATATTAATTTTTATAATTTAAAGTCAACTGGGTATTATTATATATAACCAAAGAATATAGCCTCTTTATTATAACTTTACAAAAGCGCGTATTTTACCATGCAATTAAATGCATAGAACGCGTACTGTATCTTCGAGCATAGCCAAAAAAATTCCCCAAATACGAAAATCAAACATTTTTATGACAACAAAAAAAAAAAATATTTAAAATAAAAAAATAATATTTTTTAATTCAACAACCAGCCTCAGAATCGAACCTCGACACATAAGGTTATAAGTCGAACACGCATTCCACGAAACCATCGGCACTTCGTGCACTATTTTTGCAAAATTTCATATACAAGGAAATGAACAAATTGCATTCAACCCTTAGCGTGGGGTATTGATGTCTGTACCCCACATACAAAAATTTCTATCTATCTTCTATCTATATTCTTTGATATAACATTGCACACTAAAAGTAAAAATTGTTACTTAAAACCAACAATTCAATTTTTATGCTCTTTCAGCGGGACGTTACTGTGAATGGAAGCATAACACCACGGATCTTTCGGAAAAGACGGAAACCTTTGAAGCTTACATGCTAACCCTAAACTTACAATGTGATGAAGGCGAAATGGGCTACTTAAATTGGACAGTGCCTATGGATGCACCAGATTTGCTATATTATCAGGTAAGCATTTAACTAAGGCAATGTCAAATACTCTACTACTAAATTAACTCCATTCTCTTGCAGTGCTTCACACACAACAATCTGGGCTGGAAGATTAATATTGTAGACTCTGGCGCCGCTACCGGAAGTCTCCACTTGAGCAGTAGAACTTTGCTGTTCTATGCAATTTCAACAGTTTTTAGCTTGGTTGCGACACGTCAAAGTTTTATAAGCTTTTTGCTTGCCTGATAGTGTTTTAACTATTAAATTTTCACTTAGATCTATGCAGAGTTTTCCAATTGCATAAAGTTTGAGGCGCCTACAAGCATATTACTAACTATAAATATTTTACACATATCCATAAACTTATCAAACGTTAAACTTTTTTGACATAACTCCTAGACGAATTTCTTATTTCTTAACTACATAATTGTGGGCGTGCTTGCAGCTTTTCGTGTATTTATGGGAAACTTCGATTTATCAGTTAAAAAATTATTGAAGAATATTCACAACCAGGCTAATATCATCTGAAAAACATATCTTAATAATAATAATTTTTAAGGTGTAAACTGTTGAAATTGTATGCTTACGTGTGTGTGTGCACCACTGTACAGTGAAACTTGCCAGTTGCGTTAGCGCTAACAACGCGTAGTTTTAGTGGCATATCGATATTTTGTGATCGATCGATCGATAAGTTTTTGTGAAGCTAACTTAGCTGGGCAGCAAAGCAACACTTTTTTGTATATTTACGTGTATGGAATTCTACTTTTTTACGTGTATACTTACATATACATACATATACAGCTATGGTAAAAATTGTAATTTTCTAGCAAACTAATTATTACTACTTACGATTACGATTACTTACAAATGTATGTATGTAAAGCGGTTCTATGTAAAAACAAATGGAAATATATATAAACCGACAATAATTAATGCGACATGATGACAATAAACAAAGTGCGCAAATTCTTCAAGAGCCTCAAATAAAGCTCAAAAATATTGTATGATAATAATAATATTAAGAAATTGAAATCAAT
This sequence comes from Chymomyza amoena, assembly GCA_037043745.1. NCBI lineage: Eukaryota > Metazoa > Arthropoda > Insecta > Diptera > Drosophilidae > Chymomyza > Chymomyza amoena. The sequence continues at coordinate 5,976 of JBAMAX010001837.1, read as the reverse complement.
ACTTGTATGACAATAAAAAGCTACATCTAAATCTAAGCATATAAAAGTATATTTACTTATTTTACAAAAAGAAAAAAAAATATATATATATATGTATTGAACTCATATAAAACTATATAATTTATTGCTACTTTCTACTGTGGTGCTGCTGGCAATAAAACAAATAATACGGAATATATAGTATATAATTGAGACCACAGACACTTGATCCAATAATTGATGGTATAGTAACTAATTTTTGTTGTCGCATGTTTTTTTCTTAAAACTAAAAACTTTTTTAATAGTTTTTAACATAATTGGTGTTTTTTGAAATCAAGTGGTATTTAAATTTACGACAATAATGAGTTTTCATAGACTCAAGTAAAGTATATTTAAAGACAATAATAAAAACAAATTGACTTGTAAGTTATTTAAATGTAAAAACAAAAAACAAAATATTTAAAAGCAACGCATGTCGCTATTATAAATAACATTTTTCGATAGTTGTACAATTTAAATATTTGGGATTGGGCTTATTGAAAGATTTATATATATATTAATTATTAAAGAAATACACTTTAAAATAATATTAAAAAATAAAACTCCCTAAATGTATAAATATGCGGCAAACGAATTTGTTAAGTTTTGTTATGCATTTCTATAAGCTTTTTTTAATTTGCTATAAAATTAAAAGCACTAAAAAAAACAAAAAAAAAAAAACATTTTGTTACAAGCTTTTTTTTTCACTTAGTAATTTTGATAAATTTTGTATACAAAGTTAGGTTTTGGGGCTAGGATGAGTTTGTAAGGTACGTCAACTTTTGTATAGATCATTTTGCAGCTAAGCGCACAAGAGTCCAAAACAAAAAAAGCATAAATGCAGTTTATAAATATTGAATTTAACTAATATGTATTTATGTACTTGCAAAATTATTATTATTATATAGAAAAAAATATTTTGTGTACTTTCAGCAAATATCAAAATATTTCCATTCATCAAGAATATGCATGTAATTGTATTTACAAAAGTTTAAGAAAAAATAAATTTAAAAAAACAAAAAAAAAAAAAAAACTACACTTCCCATGTCGATTAAAACTAACCTAACATTTACGTACTTAGATAGCAACATTTTTCTGCATAATTAAAAAAAAGTAACACTTTCATTAACTGTGAATTTCCAACACTTAAAAAAAATATAATGCATAATCAGATCTTTGCACTAAAAAAAAATTATTAAACTAACATAAATAATTTCTATTAAAATAAATAACACATAATAGTTATGCATGCATAAAAGATTCAATTTTTTTAAATTAATAAGCATCATATAAATATTATAAATGCATGAGAAAAATCAAATGGTAGTATTAAAAAAAAAAGAAAAGCAAAAGAAAATCACATTAATGTCAATAAGCAGCTAAAAGAAAATCGAAATTGAAACTGCTACAAAATTTAACTAGCAATTAATTTAAAACACAAATTAAAAACTTAGTTTAAAACAATGAAAAACAAAAAATCAAAAACGAAATTGACAATACAAAAAAAAAATGTCAAAGACAATAAGTTGAACTACTTAGTTTACATGCATATAGACTACATAAAAACATTTATCATATGATGTACCAAGCATTAAAACATAAATACACGAACAACTCTTTAGATCCAAACAGAAATTAAGAAAAAATTTGTCTCATAATCCTAAATAAAAAATCCACGAAAATAAACTAATGTTTTAAAACTAAAAACACGAACATGAATGTGTTAAATTTGGTTTTTAGCGAAAGCGGGGAGGAAATGCAAGCAAAAGTGCAACCCTAAAATAAATGAGCGCTCGCTCAGCTGTGTCTATGGAATAAGAGCAACAAGGCAGTCACAAATTGTGTCACATACTTTTGGGCACTATTTATTATGCCAGTTGCTTAAAATTCACAAATGGTTTAAGCTGCAAATGGGCTATGACTAGGCTCGAGAGCAGAGAAAAGCATACTTACCTGGCGTAGAGGTTAACCGTGATCATGAAGGCGGTTCCTCCGGAGCGAGGCTTGGCCATTGCACTTACGGCTGAGTTGACCTCTGCGATTATTCCTAATGTGAATAACTCGTGCGTGTAATTTTTGTTAGCCGGGAATGGCGTTCGCGCCGTCCCGACATTAATTAATACATTTCAAACAATGTGTCCAGTTAAGAAAAATCTTTATTTACTGTTGCGCGTTGCAGGACGGCTGTGGTGAAGATGTTGACATTGACCACAGCCGGCCTGCAACATCCCACAAAATTAGAAGGAAAGTGCGTTAGAAATAACTTTAACGCGTGCAATGGCTGCGGTAAAACTCATTAGAATCTATTACGAGCCCAGACCAAACGGCAAACTTTTTTAGCCATATGCAATGTTTAACTGATGATATTTTCAATACGTAGTAGATAACACATGAAAACCTATTTTTTTTTGAAACATCATTTAATTTTAGAAAAAAAAAATTGTTTGTTGTACTTTAACAACAACAATAATAATTTCTTTGAATGCTTTGCTGAACTGATAAGAAAATTTTGACCAGTATTAATTCGTACGGTGTGTTAGTTAGCTTTGCTTAGAATTAAAACAAGATCAAAACCAAAGCAAACAGTATAACATAATCACTATCTAGTCATAATCTGGAAACAGTTATACAATGCAGAGTGTAAAAAATGGGTTAATACTTCAAATTATTCAAAGTTTAGCAACGATGGTACGTGGTAAGGCGATTTTCAAAGAAATAAAAAGTTTAGTTCTAGATTATTATAAATCTGGGAACTCTTTTGGTAAAATAGCCAAGCAATTAAATCTGGCTAAGTCTTCCATTCAAGGAATAGTAAAAAATTTAAAGAAAAATTACATTATTGAAAATATTATAGCAAATAGAGGCCGAACATCGGCAATAACAGCTCGTGATAAAAGAGCCCTGGCCACAATTATAAAGGCTGATCGTCGCCAAAGTTAAAAAAATTTAGCATCAGAATGGTCTGATAAAATCGGAAAAAGTGTTAAGCGTCAGTATACGCGCCTGCAGTTGTGAAATATTGGATATGAGTTCTATAAAGTATGTATAGGGACTATCTATGTTATATACTCAATATTTTAAATTACTCTTAGGCCAAGAAAAACTATTACTTGCGCTTCGGCGAAAGAAGAAGCGTTTACAATGGTCTCGGGAACGGATGTCTTGGATTCAAAGGCAATGGAAGTCCATCATATTTAGCGATGAAGTTAAATTTGTCATAAGTGTCGGTGATGCGCGAAGGAGAATTATCCGTAACAAAACTGAAGCGTACCATAAGGATTGCCTTAAAAGGACAGTTAAATTCCCAGCAAACATAATGGTGCGGGGTTTTATGTCTGCCAAAAGCGTAGGACAACTGCACTTTATTGATGGGATGGTCAACGCTGAGAAATACATTAACTTACTAGAAGAAAGTTTGCTGCGCTCAATACCAAAACTGGCTGACTGTGGTGAATACACTTTTCAAAAGGATGGAGCATCATCTCATACTGCCAAACAAACCAAATCATGGTTGCAGTATAAGGAATTTGGGCTCTTAGATTGGTCATCAAATAGCCCTATCGAGAATATATGGGGAATAATGAAAAGAAACCTAAAAAATTAGCCTCAAAGAACCCTTTCTGATTTAAAAACAAAATTGCAAGAGATGTGGGACTCTATTTAAACAGAACAATGTCAGAATTTATTAATATCTATGCCAAAGATCAAAGCCTCTTCAAAAATAAAACCAATAAGCTCATACATTTCTTTGAAAATTATTTTGCCTTTTCTGCATTTTGATTCTATTCCGACTTGTTGATTTTACAATGCAGTTTATCGTTGTAATTACTTTTTATAGTTTTTTCAGAATATCTTATATGACGTTAAACTGCATTCTTAATTCGATAATTTAGAATAGCAATTGAAATCTGAAACAGTCATTTACTTTTTGCTTCCATGAATCTCTGTTTTACGTTGTAGCAAAATAAGCAAAAGAATTGGTTACATACATATTACATATTGAAGCTGACGAAGTCACTGATTCGAAAATGTGGTTATTTTTGCTCTATCTCTTCTCGTTTAGAAGTTATGGCCATTTAAAGTTAAAAACATTAACTTTGTCCGATTGGCTTAAAATTTGGTCCTATTGAAGCTGACGACGCCACTGATTCGAATCTGAGGTTATTTTTGCTCTATCTCTTCTCGTTTAGAAGTTATGGCCATTTGAAGTTAAAAACATCAACTTTGTCCGATTGGCTTAAAATTTGTCTGTCTGTCTGTCTGTCTGTGGCATCATAACTCCCGAACACATGCAGTGATTTCAATTTAGTTTTTGTATTAAAGGTGACTTATGTGCGAGTGTTCCTAGACATGTTTGATGAAAATCGGTTGAGCCGTTTAAAAGTTGTGGGGAGTGAAAGTGGGGAGAATGCGTAAAAAAAAGCAAACGAGTTTGACCTTAAATGTAATCTATACCTTAACAAGAATCTAAATTATAGTAAGTATATTATAATTTACTAAAGTCTAACTTAACCTAACCTACCTATAAAAAGTATGAAATAAAAAATTAAATTAAAAATTTAAAAAACCCCCGACACAAGATCTTAAGTAATTTTCATTTAAAAAGTAAAAAAAATAAAAGAAACTTAATGTTAAAGTACCTAAGAATCTATTAATAATTCTAAAAAAATACTTTGCATTGGGGGACCGCTCCTAAACTAACAATTTAAATACAAATAGTCTAATTAAGCAACATAGTCTAATTAAGAAAATACTTCAAAACTTTCATAGAATTACTTCAAAATATTTGCATGTAAGATACGACCGTCAACGACGTCTGCCCTCGCGTGTCCCCTAACGCGACGTATTTTTTTTAGAATTATTATATATAACTGAAACAATGCATAAATTTTTTTTAATTGCATTTTTTAACAAGCTTATAATTATATTAATTAATAGCTAAAAAAAAAAAATATAATAGTTAGCATTCTATGATTACCATTTCTGTTTGCTGGATTTCCAGCAGCGATCCCATAGGTTTAATATATTTTTAACTTAAAAAATTAATAATAATTTATATTTTTTAATTCATTTTACACTTTTTCTTTACAGAGAGACAATGTGCGTTATTGCTGAAATTTTTGAGGGCCCCATATGAAATATTCAATCCATGTGGACACATGACAAACTCTATACGATTTTTTTAATTAATAACAAAATTAGTTTATTGCATGTACAGAACTTATGTATTCTAAGAAATTATTTATATAGAAATGATTATTTATTTATTTATTGATTTAAATATATTTTACAATAATATAGTAAGAACTAAAGTACCAGCTACAGCGTAACTGAAAATAATTATAAATAGATTTAAAAATTATTTTAATAAATATAATAATAATAATAATTTTTTTTAACAACATTTTGTATATATTTAAATAAAATTAGGAAAACGTAATGCAATCGCTACTTATAAACGGCTTCTCAAGTTTTGGAGTTAAAATTGGTATGAATCCATCCATCAGATCTAACTGAAAAATTAAGAAAACAAAAGGAACAGATAAAAAATAAAAAATCTTTTATTTTTCAATTCAACAAAAGCGCTTTGAATAGATGTACAAACTTGAAACCTCATATAATTTAGAATAAATTTTTACTTTTTAATTTAATATAAATAAAAAATGTATACTTTATCTATTAAGGCAGCACAATAGACTGGCGAAAAAGCTTTTGATGAAAATCCAATTAAGATTATTTAAGAAGCAGCTACAAAAATCAAACTCACTTTGCGCAATGATGAAGAACTAAACAACATAAAAATTCCGATTTAGAAGATTAACAAACTTCAGTTGTGATATATAATACTACCGAGGACCCAAATAAATTTCCCTCTAGCTGGTTTGGCAATTTTATTCAACAAGTGTATCATTAAAATAAATATTAATCAGATTATTTACACAAATTAAAAAATACATA
>JBAMAX010001836.1:0-137452 GCA_037043745.1 Chymomyza amoena | reverse complement strand
TATTTATTGCTTTTAATCTTGTATAAAAAGTTATAATTTCTAAATAGTGGAAGATCAGTAAATATCCCCATTTTGTAGTTGATCTTGAACCTTAAAGTTACTTCATCGCTGTTAGCGTTGCTCATCAATTGTCGGGCACTTCTGCACTACAAAGTGAAAAATTGATATACAAAATTTCGTACTAAATTAAAGATATATAAAATAGTAATTAACCTAGAGGTATATTTTTAAATGAGTAAAATTAATAATATGTAAGTACTAATATTGAAAATGTCTTTCAGAAATACAATAATTGCAATTCTGTCTATTTGTTATCTTTTTGTAAGCCATAAAGAAACAAATTATTTTAGTTCAAAAATCGGCAACGTTTTATGGAAATCCATAAAAATGTTAGTTTTAGTAGACGTTTGGGTGAGAGTTTTTTCATCTGTCCTGTCAGTTTTAATGTTTTCAATTTTACTTTCATATATTGTGCTTTATGTTCGGAACTAAAGTGGGTCATTTGCAATTATGAAATGGGTTGTTAGGTAACCCTGGGGTCAACGTTTATAGTATTTCATTGTGGGTCTTAAAAATATATTTCATTTATGACATTTTGCAATTAAATTGGGTTCTCCAAACACAGTTGCAATTTGCTCCATATAACATACGTTATGATATTTGGAGCACAGTGAGTAGTAAGCTGTAGTCTATATGAAGAAGGTGTGTACACACCGATTCATCTAATAACATAAGAGTGTATGCACCCGGAGAGAGATTTGTTATCTAAAAGGCGACAATTAAAGTGATTTATTAATGTCTACAAGAATCGCTTTGCCATGCAAATATCTGTATAAATATGCGGTGACTGCGACAGATCTGTGCAACAAACAGGCCTATAGATAGGAGAGCTGGACAAACAGACAGTCGGACGGATAGACAGATGCATATAATGTACACTCGTATATATACAAACTGATAATCTATCTTGCTCTGGAATTGCAGAACTATGTACTCACTGGTATTTGCTGAAGCTGGCTGGGTAATAAGAAGCAAAGTGGCAGATACATAGCTGCCACTTTGCGGCACAAAGGAAATGACTTCATGGAAACTCAAATACTAAGTATTGGAAAATTTCGAAATCCAATGGGGCAACAGGTAAGCTGGAAAGCGTTTTGCATAAGTAATTTAGTTATTCATTGCATTGGTGGAGGCCCGCTGGAGCTGGAGCTGTCAGTTCCACTCCAATCCACAATGCTCCACTCATATGCATAGAAATGAATGCATTCATGTGCGCATATTCCGAGCATATGCCAATACCAAGTGGCTGCCAAGTGGGGTACACCATGGGAGACGGTCGACGACGACGTCTGTTGTGTCACTCAGTCAGGCGCATATCTGTCAACGGGTTTGTTGGAGTTTGGAACATAGTGCTGCTCCATTGTGGTGGTAGTGGCTGTAGATTCTTTACAGCATTTAATTTATGGTCTTTGGCTGCTTTGGCTAATAGCGCATAAATCTTATTAATGATCTTGTCAAGTGGCTAAAGTGCGGGTCTGCCGGTTCTCGGTTCGTCGTGGTAGACGCGCTCACTCCGCTGCCCAGGCGTTGATAGCTCGCTGTTTTCAACGCTACCGTGTGCTTAACTTAACCCTTTTGTTGGAGCACAAATTATGGACTCACTCTGCTTTGGACACACTTTGTTGCGCAATGCCACATCAGCCACATCGGCCACGTGTGGTGGGCGTTGCTGCACAAAAATCGCCATGGAAATTTCCGCACAAACCAATCATCTTTAACGTCAGTGTCATACATAACTCTGACCATGGCATCAATCCTGTACAGGCTGGCCGTCCAGTTGTCCCAGTTGGCTAGACAACGCCATGTGTAAATAATACTATACTATGCATGGCACCTTTCTTGGTTGCGGCTTGTGCCGTCCAAGTTTTTCTGGGGCAGCGTCGTGCACCCACGCAAAAAGCGCAAAAAATTTGCATACCCACTAAGAGCGTAGTTGTGGCCCAGGGCTCTAGGGTGTACTCCATGTCTGGGCTATTTGTCGTCTATGGTGACAATTTTTGACACATTTCTTCCCGCCGGGCGCTTGTCAGTTCTGCACGTTGCACTAATTGATATGCGTCTTGTCTTTTGCTGCCTGCCACTGCTGCGCTGCGGTTCTTTCCACGCCGATAGGCGTCGAGTCAAGATTAGCATGAAGCCATTGCTGCCATTTCACTCATTTCCAAAGCGATCCACACTTGAAGAGATCCATGGACGGATGGGGCAGACTCAACGACTGAGCGACTGACAGACTTACTGACTGAGTGGTTTATTGATCAACTGTTGAATGGTTTTTTTTATTTTCACTGAACGTTTATATAGTTTAGAGCTGGCAGCGTGACAAGGCACGCGCTGGAGTGAGTCATAGTCACGATGCTGTAGGCTTTTGTGAAGACATTTGGAGGTTTTAGTGATTTTATGCTTTGCGATGCAGAAGCTTTTAAAATTTAATTATCACAGTGGTTCGTTCAAAGAAAGTAATGTCTTTTCATATATTCTCGTGCTGCACAGGCACGCCGGAAAAACATTTATCGAGGTTATTCACGAATCGGTACACGTTTTAGTATATTCATATGTACACTCTGTTTACGTTAGACCACGTCATAATCGGAAGAGGTAATTTTCTCTGAATACGATTAGTGGAATCTATTTCTTATCACCAATGTATTATATTATGTAAAACTTCTTTTTATAAGCCCGTCAAGCAATATTTCACTCACGCGTTCATTGTCTCTCGGCTGTAGCTCACTCTTATTAAATGTGAAATGACTTACTGAACCTTTTATAATGTAAAAAGGTGATTTATAGGGTAAGTTTATGTCGGAAAACACGAAAATTTCCCCTAATTTTTTGGTCAACACCGTTTTCGAGATTTTTTCGAAAAACGAGTTTTTTGACATTTTGTATTGACCAAAAAGATTAGAAAGTATTAGATCGAAAGGTATTGATGTGCTCTTTACAGTTATATTTAATATGTACATATTAAATAGAAATTATTGAAGTTACAAGGAACCAAACTCGAAAAAAATTGATATTTCCGACAATTTGGCAAAATTACAAATTTTCGATATGCTTTTTATTAACGACCCTTATATTTCAAAGCTAGCATTATTTTCAATGCCGTGTCTTTCATCATATCCTTGAAGGTTTTTTAATATTTGTTGTACTATCTCATCTTTAGCAGGTAGTATTTTTATTTTAAACTTACCACAGTACTTCGCTCCAGATTGTTCTCAGGAACTTAAATTGAGCTAACACAAAAAAAATATAAAACCAAAAAAATATTATCGAAAAAACTAAATTCTTGGATTCAGTTTGGTAATCTAGCTAATTGAAAGTCAGTACAAAATTTTATTGTTTTTGATGCTGCATTTTATTTTATACAAACAAATGGGTCATAATGGAACTATCGATGTATTTCTGACATACTTATTTACCATATCTGTTCTGGATTTCTATTCTGATTTTGTTTTATAATCGATTTAATAATGCAGTTTGTTATTATCGGAAAATATCTACAGTAGACTGCGAAAAACTATAGAAGATTACTATAACGTTAATCTGCATTGTTAGATTCAAAATGCAGAATCTTAATTGAAATTAATAGATTTTAGAAGAAGTTATTGAAAAAAATTATGTTGAAAAATACTATGGTTATGACAATGAAAAAGCATTGCCTTTAAAAATTTTGGTTCTCAATTAGATTGGGATTGCCAACAACTGGCGAAGTTAATAATAATAGCTGTTCTTCTGCTGCGATTACTTTTTGGAAAAAATTTTGATACGACTCAATGTAAAGGTATTAGGATTCTATTTTGATAGGGGAAAGTGGAGTGAATACGAAAGAATTTTTTCGTAGGAGAGAGAAAACTTTTTTCAAAATTGAAAGTTGTGCATTTTGTCAAAATTTCAGATCTATACCTAATTTTCTTGTCAGGTTTATTGGATGTTCTAGAAAAAATGACAGATTCTTTGAGGTGAATCAGAAAGTTTAAAAAAATTATAAAAACCGGAATAAAATTTTATCGTAAATATTTTACTTCTTTTTTTGATAAACAAATTTTGAGTAATACATTGAAATAAATGAATGTAAAGTAAAACAATTTTTTAAAATAAGAGGGAAATCGCTTGAAGAGCACCTTTTTTGTCGATTATTACTACATTTAGCATTTCCAACAAATCATCACAACTTAAAATCGGATTATGGGGTTTGGGGCTGTTTGACACAAAAATGGTTTACTTTCTAAAATTATATTAAAAAAAAAATATTCGGCTCTTTGCGATGCTTCAAGATTCACCCCAAATCGAACAAATCCGCATTTCTTATCATTTCTTAAGCTTAGAGTCTAAATAATATTTGGATATACTAAGATTTGATTTCACTCGAGAAAAGGTAAAAATTTTAGCAATACTAAATTAAAACATAAAATAAAACTTTCAAGATATCAATTTTTTCAGAAAAATTATACTGTGCAAAAAATCTCGTGTTCTCAAGTCGAAGCATTATCCAAAATCACCGTCTGTTATGACATTTATTTGAAAGTTGGTGTCATACTCCAATGTCAAGTCGGAATTCCATACGAATGCGTTGCCGGATACACCCCACTTTCGAATTCAACGCATTTTCCTCTACATTTTTGAGCGATTTATCGCATAAAAAATTTCTAACAATTATAATCGGTCCCATTCTGACAAATATCGAATGGAAAGTATGGAAATGCGTCAGAGTTTAAATTAAAATTCTTTATTAACTATATTCTGTCATAACGAGCCTTGAAAATAATATGAATCACATTTCTGTAAAATTTACATCTCACTCATCACGTTATCAGCTCTATTGCAAAGTATCTGGTTTTAGGATAATCAAAACGAAATCGTATTTTGTTTTGGAGACAATGGGTACTTCTGCTAAAAGACAAACTTTCATCAATGTCCAGTGTTGGTCACAAAGTCCGCAAAATAATTCTTCCGAATTCACCTTAATTGGCTCTTATCAATGACATTAGTGTCACGTTTAACATACTCACGCATCACGTAATCAGCTCACGTTATCAGCTCTAGTATCTCTGGTTTTGACATTTCATATCTTTGTTTATTGGGCGTTTTGTCGATCTTTGGCTTACATTGATTAATGCGTTTCTCCTAATTGTTTGACATGGTTTTTCGTATTAGTCACGCCGCCAGCAGCAGAAGAGAAGAATTCAATGAGCTGAGTTGGAACAAAAATTTTCCAGATCCCCACAAGATCGGTTAAGGTTTGCATAAAAGAATGTGCGTGTGTGGGGGGATATATAGGTTTTTTCTTTATACTCATTTTGGGGGATCAATGAAGTTAAGGAATTTGTGAAATTGTTGTTGCACTCACTTGTTGATGACTTTATTTGGTGGAGCCACAACAGTTTTATAGGGAAGATCATCTGAAGGAATTTCTTAAAAATGTTGTACTTGTTGAAGACACAAAACGATCATTTGACTTGAGGGCGTTAAGTATAACGATCGTTTACAAAAAAGTATCTCAAGTAAATAATTGTTTTGTGGCATGTAGCTTGATTGTTGTTGTAGTTGTTATTGTTGTTTGGCGGTTTTGTTCGAGTTGTAGAATTGTCAATTAGTGAAAGTGGAAGTGTCTGTTTGGCGCGTGTTTGTTTACACAAAAACAACTCGGAGTGTATCTATGAGTGCGTGTGTGTTGGTGTGTATCTGTGTATTGATTTCTAAGTGACAAGATACGCGGCTAAAAAAGAAAGAAATAAAGAAAGAAAGATCTAGTACCATTGTGCGAGAGAAACTTATAAACGGCATGATTTGCAAGTTTCCAGACGACGACGACGACGCATTTTCACTTTTCTTTGGTTTTCCAAATCGTGCTAGAAAGATAAGCTAATTGCCCGGCTATAAAAGCCATAAAATTGTCAATGGCCAACAATAAACAAATTATCGCTCGTTTTGGTCAAAACCCAAGACCATAGCCAAGGCGGCGTTTTAAGCCATAATTTATGTAGCCACATTGTTCAAGCTAAAGGATTTAACTAAAGCTGGCTAAGACAAATTGCTGACAATGGTTTGGGCACCACCAGGTGAATACCGCCAGCCAGCCAAGGCACAGCTGGGTGGCTGGCTGACTGCACCTTGTCTGCTTTGCCGGCTGGCCTACAACCAAACTGTGCCAAGAAATGTTGGCCAAAAATAGCCGGACGGACGAACTATGGCAAAAACAATACACATGGCTAAGTAAATAGTTGGGGCGCAAAAAACATTTAGACACTTTGGCGGCGACGCGTCAACAGTGTGTGGGACAACTGCGACGACGACGACGTCGACGGCGACAGCTCTAATGATGATGAATGCCGGGAGAGTTCCCAATCTGTGTTTTGGTCACACTGTCCACCACGATGCGTAACAAGTTGCCAACTGGCGGCGGCGAGCCGTGCAATATGCAGGGCGTTCCAATGCATTTGAGAGACTTTATGTCGTCGTCGCATTTTTATTTGTATCTTGTATCTTGTATCTGCATCTATTTAGCTGAACTAGTTTATTTGGCTGGCCATACTCCATTTGCGGTTTTTTTTTTTTGGCATATTTTGGCTTTCATTTCGGGCCTATACTTTGGCTATTTGGCAATAAGCGCAAGTGTAAATTTGTTTTATGTACAAAAGTTTTGCGTTTTAGCCAACTGAAGTTGTTCTGGCTGTGCTCCCAAATGGGTCATTAAGCTGCCAAAGATACAGACACTCACTTCGGCCAAACCGCCACCCATGTCGTAGATTATCGCAATTTGGGTTTTAAAGTGGTTCCACTGGAGGTTAACTTCCTTTGGCCAAGTTATTAACTGAGAGTTATTAGCAGCATCATTAGTCTATATCTAGCTAGTTTTGGACGTTCAGGATGTTGCCTTTAAATTGGTTTTATAGATGTTGGCTGAGATTAAGATGTTAGGCCGTTGTATTTGGTGAGTTATTGCTGTGGCTAGAATTGGCTTATGGCCAAAAAATTGCTTGAAAACGGCTTTAATGATTTCTTATTTAAGTGTGCCCAGCTGAGCTTTTAGTGGAATTGAAATGGTTTTAGGAATCTAAATATATTTTGTTTTCAAAGTTTTACGACTACATATCGCCTTGGACTTTTCCTTCTAAAGCAACATGGGCCATCTCTACGGCGGCCAGGCGCTCCACTTCTCGTTTCCTGCCTTGGCGACTTTCAGTTCTTTTTAAACGTTTTTTATTAAGTTTTTGTTTTTGTAATTTTTGATTTTTTTTTTAATTAAAGGAAATACATTTTTCGATGGAAAACTGAGGATGCAGGCAGTATTACTCTACTTTAAATAAGTACACCTTGTGTTTTAATGAGACTCTTCAAACTAGGCTCTTTGTCGAAATTTTGAGTAAAACTATAGAAAAACCGTCACGTAACGAAATGAATTATCGTGTATGAGTATTAGGGTTGCCGCCGCTAGTAAGGTGGCTTAAAAGTTTTTAAAATTCAAAGACGATCCAAAATGTTTTAATGATTAGCGAAAATAGGTCATTGGCAAAATTTTGACTTTTTCCGCTTCTGAACTTAATATCTTTTTTCTGATCAAATACATTTTTATAAAGTTTTCTTTCTATGGGGACTTTATGCATTTAATGCATGTCTGTCCGCTTCAGGATCTCAGAGACTTCAAGAGCAAAAGAGCTCCAGAAGATGTATATAGTACTAGTGAGCCCGGCAGGCGTTGTCCTGCCCAAACTTTTGAATACTCTTAAAGTGAATAAACATCGTAAGATTCTCTAGTTAGCTTATCTAGAAAAATACAAGATTTTTAGATTAGTTTGCAGCTCTATTCAAGCTTGCACCATTATAAGTCGCGCTTCATGGGTCTGTCTTAACCGAATTCTTTCACGTTCATAAGAATCTTCACGTTTCTGGGCAGTACGATTAGATGGATAATTAATTTGATTCGTTGCATTTCCAATTGAAATACATCACGCATTGATCGATTAGAAGACGCAATTCCCAATTGTCTTAATGCTTTATCAGGCATCGCCAAGCATAGATCTTTAATATGAATTAAAGCTTTATTGTAAACTTCCGGCATAAGCTCCATTACTGGCTTACGTTTTGCTTGACGTATTCAAAACAAAATATCATCTGATAAATAATCTTGATATTTTATCCACAATCCAGGTGGAGTTGATGAAAAACATGTTGCCAAAATAATCACAAAAAGAGCACGTATTTGGTATGGATGAGCACTAATAGCTGCATCTGCTAAATTTTGATCCCAGCGCAAATCATTTTCCAACAATTTCAGTTTTTGACATGCCTCTCGATATGTTCCACACAATACGCCAATCACTGTTCTCAATGATTGAAACCTTGTTGAACCTCGTACATTGATTAACAACAATACCAGCTTTTGTATATATGGCACATAAAAACCGATATTCACAAAAAAGCGTATATCTCACGAACCACACAAACTCATCGCTACAAAGGCTAAAAACCTCCGTATTGACAACCTCTAGCACACGCAAAAATCTGATTTGAAAATCATCGAAGCGTTCATGAGAACCTTCGTAGCACGTAAAACATAAATTTCTTTTATATATATAGATGTGCATTGGGATGGCCATTTTTGCACTATCTCACGATTTCAATGATCCAGCGCCTAAAAAGTTTCGTTTTTTTTTTTTTTTTAATTACCAAAAACTATAACTTATATCAATATAAGTAAATAGGGGTCAAGTTAGAAAAGATATGTTCTGAATGGAATCGATGAATAATTCAATTATCTACAGTCAAGTTAAAAAAAAACATCAGTTTAGTACAACCAAAGATATTGAATACAGGCATTCCTATCTAATTTCGAAAAATAGATTTTTCGAAATATCTCAAAGCCTGTTTTATGGAAAAATTTTTAGATCACATTATCGTTTTTTTTTTATTTTCTTTAAGTCTCTAAGTAGAGTAATTAGTTAATTTGATAATCCTTGAAGCTAACCAAATTTATCTCAGGCCGGCTTCATATATTTTTAAAACGTTTAGATAGATGCGATACTTTTTGAACCATAATTTCTTTGATTGGAGATAAGAAAAATCTAGAGACGACTAAGATGAAAGGTAAGATGTTTCACTTTTTCAGGTTCAGAATAAAGTCTTTTGAAAATTTATTTCGATATCTTGCCCCATTCACCCGCGCGAGAGCCTTGCACGTTTACACTCACTCTATAAAGAGCTTATCGGAATGTGCAAGCTCATTACGACAATATATCGGTTGCAAATTTATCACAAAGTCGGTCAAAAATATGTACAATTAAGAAAGTAGTGTTTTTTAAAGTACAATTGGTAATGCAGAATTTTCTCAGAAACAAACTCCCGTTAAGGTATATTAAAAAAAAAAGGTGTCACCTCATGAAGCGTCGCGTACGGGGGCATGGCACTTTAAAAACGTGATTTTTCTCGAATAACTCCTGTTAATTTATCGTAATCGACTTCACGTATAATCATAGTACAATCTTTATAAACATTATTTTCCAGAGAAACAGGTTGGATTTTGTCAAATTAATGAAATACTTTTTATTTTATAGTTAATTTTCACGTGAGCGTAGCATTTTTTTAAAGAGATAAAAATTTTAATTTCAAACTTACGCCATATTTTTTTGTTTAAGTTTATATTTTTGAAAAACATTACATGATTTACTTGCTTTTCTATAAATTAAGAGGATTAAAATGTCTTTATGGCGATGTCGAAAAGCTGCAGTCTCTCCGTAAATAAGTCGCGTACTAGACAGCTGTCTACAGTCTCCATTTTATTTTTTATTATTCAGAAAAATTAGTTTTTGTGGCGCAAAATAAGGTCAACTATTTGAATTTTGAATTAACAATAAAGTTTCATTAAAAAAAAGAATCGACTAATTACCTTAAAGAACCATGCACACAATAGTGTTTCCTCTCCAGGCAAAAATTTGGACTTACCTTCTCAAATTCATCGGCCATTGGAGAATGTAAATTTTATCGGTTGAGAATTTCGGCAGGTATAGCCACTAATAACTAAAGCTAGCACCCTTTTGGCTAGAAGAATCTTTAAGAATTTTATTTTTGTTTTGTATCTCGCGTACAATATCTTCGATTCCTTTAGGAGATTTAGTTTCTCAAAGCTAAAAGTCAAAGAATAAAAAACCCAATTTTCAGTTATCGATAAATAATTTAATATAATTTAACGAGGACCGACACTCAGGGGGCGCTCAGCGCCCCCTCGCACCTACCTGGCTACGGTCGTACTAGGCGCCCTGCTTAGACGGCACTGGGCCTCTATAACCTAATGACAGTGCACTAGACTATCATCCCAGATGTTGTGTTTTCCTGTTTATTCTGTATTCTTATGACTTACTCCTATTATCGGTATCATAAAGGGAGTGTTCCTGGCATAAGTGCCGCCTTAACCTACCTACCTACTATTGGGTAGTAGCTCTACTAAATATGTAAAAATAATCAAAATCGGAGAAGTTTGGGGAAAAAGTGACCTGATTCATTAATTTTACCTGATTATTTTTTTTTTAAATAATGATATTTGGCGTGACGTTACTTGAACTTCTTTCAAAAACAGACCGATGTCCGTTCTCCTGATCATATTGAAGCTATGGTTTCTACAATATCTTCTTCTCTTCCATTCACTAAGGTACAGCGCTAAAAACTAGAAAGAAAAACTTTAAATAACGAAATTATTATGAAAGTAAGGGTAAAAATATGTTTTCTTCTAGGAAAATTTGCTTGCACTTGCTCTTATGCCATTATACATTTTTATTGATGGTAAAGAAAAAACTTGAAGAAGCGGGTGTCATGTTGGTTAGCAATTGGTCATAAGCTCATATATCCCAGTAAAAATAATAATTACCACGCAGAAACCGAATTTGGGTCATAAAGTAAAGTCTAGCAGTTTAACGATCAGTCAAAACCATCCTAATGTGCTGTAGCCAAGGGCTTTCTGAGATTTTGGTCATTTGAAACAATTCCGAACAGTTTTTAGTTCAGTTGAGTAAATTGAAGCAAAGAAAGTTCTTTAGAACTTCAAAACTGTAACTAGTTCAGAGTGGCAGACAATGGGCGGCCTTAGGCCTTTGCTTTGAGTTCTAGTTCTAAAAGACGCCGCAAGCTGCGTACAGTAAGGCACCAGAATCTTAGCTGGTCACACTATTCGTTGATTTATTTTTTTTCCTACAATTTTATTTGGCTCACTGACAATTTATGTTGGCCGATGGCATCTCTGGCGGCAGCTGCAACAAGTGCGACAATTTCCATGATAAATGTGCTTTTATTTTTGGGTATCTGACATCACATCGGTTGCAGTTCTCCGTCCCACAGTAGCCAACAAGTTTTGCGGCCTGGGAAAATGGGTCAACAATAGTTTAAGGCAATGGAAAAGCATAGCAAATCACGCCGTTAAAAGAAATTTCAATAACAGAAAAAGCCAAGTTCAAAGTTCTTCCAGAAAGGCATAAAAAGGCGGCCCAGAGCGTAGAAGTCGTAGAGTCGCCTTCAAAGTCAGCCTCCTCACTGACAGCGACCCGGATACACCCAGAGAGAGACAAATAGTTAAATGTCGTGCCGTCTCCCAGAGTCGAAGTCGGAGTAGAAACCAAAACAAAGCGAGCGTTAGCATCAAAGGCGCGCCCTTGTTGGTTTTCGGTTTGTGGCTCCTACGATCTTGTAGCTTGTATCTTCAATGTTGAATCTTGTATCTTGACTTTGGAAGGTTCGCTTTTCTTTCAGTTTCTGTTGTTGTTATTGTTTGTTAAATAGTACGTGCACAGTAATTGCTTTGCTTTTGCCATGGGGCTCCATGGCACTTCAACTCTATTTGCATGTTATCAATGAACGCCTCAAGTTATGCTGCGCTTTTTCTTATCGCCGCCTTGAAATCTTTTGTGTGCACTTCAAAGTTCAAGTTCAAAGTATCCATAAACTACTTATGTATCTGTATCTATAGCGCATGCGTGCGGTCCGCTGCGTTCCCTTCCATAGGAGTACCTTGGGCATTATATTTATTTTTGTTTGGTATAATTAAAAGACCGAAAGACGTTGCACGTGAGCCAAACAATGCTCCGACTCCGACTCAGAGCTATAAATGCCTAGGATTGTGTGCATAGTTTGTAATGGTATCTGGTTTACTATGTTTACATGGCACGGATGCGGCTGTCAGTCAATGGTTTTGGGTTGTTGCATGTGGCATGTTGTTGTTGGCACTACTGAGATGTGGGTACACATGGCGATAAGCACGTGCAACAAAAATACCAGGTAGCCGTGCCAGATACTTGGATGAGGCATATTCAAACTCTTTTGACAGTCGGGACGGCTTTCCGACAAGCCGCTCTTTTTTGATTGATTAAACACATATGACAGTTATGCGTGTGTATCTGTGTGAGTGAGTGTATCTGTGTGTTATTGTTCAAGTGTGCGTGCCAATTAGTAATTTTGGAATGTAGTTGTTGCCTATGAACACGAAACAAGGTTTATTGGATTTGTGTGAACCTCTGTAACCAACAAAGGGTGGCTGGGAACAAACTCACAAATAAAAGAATGCAGGTTTGTGTTCTCGGTACTTGCTTGAAAGAGTATATAATATCACAAAAATAGGCATATCTTTTTTAATTAAGCGGGTTATAATTTGTTTTTTTTTTTTTGTAGATAATTCATGCATGAGATGTAATCATTCTGCTTTTTCAAAAAGAGCAGAAACCATAATTTTAGAGTTAAAAAAAAAAAACGAAAGTTTGAAATGAAATCTGAAGTATATTTTCAGAATAGTATTTTTTGTTTAATAAAACTTATTATATTTTTTTGGTAGATAATTCCTGCATAATACGTAATGCTTCTGAATTCTCATACCAGAAACCATCATTTTCAAGTTAGAATAAAGATAAAACGAAATTTTGAAATGAAATCCAAAATATTCTTTTAATTCAATAATTTTTTTAATAAAAATTATATACAATATAAATAAATATGTTTATTCGTTTTCGAACTAGTTCACTAAACGAAGGCTCAAAAACGACGTCAGCTGAAAAAAAACTTTATTGCAGAAACTTTCAGGACCATGTTCAAAGTTTATAACCGAGCTTTCGTATTTGTTTGAATGTGAAGTGCGCAACTTCTTTATTCGATTTTTCGAAATAATGCGATAAAGATCTAATTTTTCAGATAATTTTAATTACTTTATTAAAACGTTGGGGTACCACGCCTCCTGTCCCACAAATCCCTGAAAGTTTCATCAACTCACTATTTTTTTGCAGCTAAAACTATTTTTTTTTTATTGTATTTGAATATGCCTTGTTAAAAAAACTCGATCTATGTAAATACTTACTTATTCATATCTAGATAAATAATCGGAATTGAGCAAAAAAAGATGTGGGGAATATTGGAAAGTAGGCTTTAAGTTCCATTCGGGAATTGATGCTGATTAGCAAGTAGCTTTATCACATACGTAAGATGTTGTAGATCAAAGAGATCGATGCAAAAGTTTTTCCATTCGCCGTTCGCCGAAATTAATTTTTAGCATTTTAGTTTCGATATGAATTTCCGAAAAAAATTTGATTTTTGGGGAGGAAAGTTAGAACGATTTTTTTTCAGTTAGAAGAAAAGAGTAAAGATCTACTCATATCTTAAGCTTCATATTCACATCAAGCGATTGGAATATTTTATTTCGAGCTCGTACCCAACATGGCCGATTGCTCATTTATGGCTGATAAAATCCGATCTTGCAAATATAGATGTGGTTTAGATAGACCAGGGTCACGAGGTATCTCTAGGGGCTAACAATCACAGCCACAAACAAAAAATGGGAAAAACAGAACATTGACTCCTATCAAGTTCATGTTGGATTGTCCTTAAAGTTGTATATGTGCTAGGTGAAGAGGGAAACGTTTTAAGTATCAGACGCTTAGGAATTATCCGGTGAGATGGAGGTGAAAAAAGCTTCTGAAGGTCGTACCCCCGTTTTTTTAAAAATAGTAATTATTTGCGATTGATCGTGCATTCATCTGCATAATCAACCAGCATGCATATGTGTGTAAAGCTAAAGCGTGTCTATCTTTTAGGAGCTCTCTGAGTCTAGATGTTCATAGAAATGATAGGAAGCTTATGGTATTCATATTAGTACCAAAAACTTTGTGGACAGTAATACCTCCTTTAGCTACTAGTATTAACATCCTGAATTAACAGTGGAGCATAGGGAGTCTACAATTTTTGTAAAACGAGTCCCATTCGAAGCTTCCATTTCAGGTGTTGTCGGTTTACTCCGAATTAACTCGTCTTCAGGATAAATACGTTGGTTACATTGGAGAAACGTTATGACTTGAATTTAGCACTTCTAAAGTTCGATGTGCTTGCTGCTCCTTGGGCAGGCAAATTAGCCCAATTATTTTGGGTACCCCTTAGAGACATATTTAAGCGGTGGTTTGAATCCGTATCATTCCGATTTCAAGTTGGAGTGTTAAGGTCAATAATTGATGGGTTCAAAGACCGAGTAAGAAAGATCAGCCTCTAACATGAGAACAGATGCTCATACGTAATGACAATCGAGCTCCCAGAGAGGCATGGGGATTTGGTTGGAATCATCTAAGATCTAGTCCGCAATCTTATCCGAATGGGTGGCCTTAGCAGTATCTAGCTAATCGGAGACATTGTCGTGCAGAATATTTGATAAGTGATTTTTCCCAAATAGTCTGCCGAACAGAACAGTTCCACAATCGTCGAACTATACCTTCACAGACTGGAGTCTGCCATCTCTCCTCTGTCTTCAGAAAGTTTTCCTATCGGAGATGGTTCTTCCACAAGGTTTCTGGCATTGGCAGGGTCTACACATGCCAGCGAGAGAGGAAAATTCGGATTGAGAGGCTTGATATGTCAACTGAATACAGCTTCTTATTAGTACACAGAACTTCGACTCAATTCCCCCTTCGGAGCTGGTTCTTCCACAAGGTTTCTGGGATTGGCAGGGTCTCAACATGCCAGCGAGAGAGGGAAATTGGGAAGGAGGCTTGAAGTGCTAATTGGACACAACTTGTTATTAGTAGGTACTTAGTGCTTTGTCTCACTTCCCTTCAAACCTTCTTTTACCTGTAACAATCACTGCGCATATCAAAATGACTTTTACAGTCTTTGCGAACAGGGTGCTTCAGGGTTCTGTTCTCATAATGTTGATGAGTGTTTGCACATGGCTGTAACTACGGCCATTTAAATAGTATATCAAAAACTATTAGGACTGCGATATGGCAAGCAGTCGAGACGTGGCAACATCTGGTACTGGCACATTCTTGAATTCAGGATTCCACTTGTATTCCTAATTTCAGCTTAATTGTTCTCAGAGCATGAACCCGACTGACATCAGCTAGAGAGACTGAGCACCTTTCCCGGAACCCGATACAAACAAGGCCAAGAAGCTCGACGTGACTAGATCTACTGACTTGCGTTTAAGACGATATTTTCCAGATATTTTAGGCGACAACAGAGGGTTTTTTCCATTAAAGAGGAGGAAGTCTTTTGAGACATCTGTACCCAAATTTCTGTAACCTGAGGTGGACAATATATAGTAGAGCATTAATAGCTATGCTTGGAGTAGCTCGAATATCCCTTATGATGCCTGACTTTGGCGAATCTTTGGGTGTTCTATCTTGTAAATTGTTGCTTTCTTACGACTTCTCACCATCTTTGCTTGAAGATGATCATGCAGTGCATCCGCCAGTCGTGAGTCGTGAGTTCTTCACGATTTCTTCTTCGTTGTATTTATTGCTACAACAATTTGGTTGGCCATCTTTGACATTGCGTGCCAAGTAGTTTATTTTTTTTCTGTGTCAAAAATGTCGTAGAATCTTTGTCTCTTATTGCCCAAAGCACTTTCGACCTCTCTAGCCAGTTTTTGGAGGAGGCCTCGATTATAGCCGGTTGACCTCAGTGTGTTAACATTTTCCGTGCTATTACCTCATCTGCATAGCGTAGATCACAGCTGGCAGTGTTTACACCCAAAAAAATGAAAAAACAAAACTTTTGCTTTCGATTATGAAATCCAAATGCAGACAAATCTTTTTTGGGTCTCTTCCATTGCAATTTTTTTATTTTGTTTTTTGCATATAAATTGTTTAACTGTTGTTGAGTTTCTGGGGCGCCTAAAGCGTCGCATCGATGCCAAAAACATACAACAACAAAAATGCATATTATATTAACAACTACAACAACAACAAAACAACAACCAATAACTACCAAAAATGAGTAAAATAGTCAGAGTCGTAGTCGGAGTTGGAGACGGAGTCGGAGTTGGATTTGGAGTCTCTTTGGCGAAGTCTATAGGAGTGAGTTTTGGAGGCAGAAATATGACTTTTATGCAAATTGGTTTGTAAATTTGCGATATTTGTGTCTGAAGGCGATTGTTTGCATACATTTTGTTTGCCGATTATTGTAAACCAATTTGCCAATGTGATTTGTCTTTTTCTGAGTTTTCGGGTGTTGATTTTTTTCCGTCTTCTTGTTTTATTTTTATTTTGCATATTTTTTCCTCTTTCGTTTTATTAATGTCTTTTCGGTTATGGCCTTTGGGTGGGGTTTAACAGTATTTGGCTAAGTGCATGTCGGAAGTGTTGAAGCTTAGACAATCGACAAACGAACACTTAACTAAACAGGTAACTACAATGAGAAAATTGTGGGTTTGATAGTGCTCTGAATTTGAGGCATTTACTTGGAAATATTCATAGTATATCAGGCTAGCTAATAACATTGTTGTTTGGACTTTTTAGAAGAATGTTAAAAAGTTTTATAGAGTGCCATAGGCGGTTTTCCGCCAGAAAAAAAAAATCACTGCAAAAGCGAGTGTATGATTACTCTAGGTTTTGCTCTTATTATGCAAGCTATACATTACCTATACTTAATCTAATATCATATGATGGCTCATCATCCCATCAAGTCTTATTACCTGCCACATACTCTTTAAGAATTGCAAGGACCGAAAAGTCTGCGGGTAATTTAGATGTCGTATGCCTTCCAGTGAGCATCCCAACGTTTTCTAGAAGATTTGGCCTTGTAGGTATGAAGCATTGAGTTTAACCACCATTTCAGGTGTTAACTTCGTTCGCAGTTGGCTTATCTCAAAATACTCTCCTTGCGCATAAGATTCCAGGTACAGATTATTAAGCGTGTAGCTTTTAGCGTGACTTGAAACTGCGCTTCAAACTGCACTACAGCTGGGACATTGCTGTCCGTAGAATCTGAGACCCGTAGAACATGCCACGATGTACTCTTTCGGCATAACCTCGTAATTGGTAAAATGGGTTACTAAGACTCTTCTGAGCAGCTCGAGTTATTGCATGTAAAATCTGAACTAACTAAGACATTGTCCGGTGTAAAAGTAAGTATGGCCGTACACTATCTGACTAATACAGGGTAAGGTCAAAAAGTAAAATGAATAAAAGTCTGAAGTTTGCTTTGAGGGTCCCCTGGACGTCGTTTGCGGAGCTATATCGGTGTTCCTTATACGCTTTTTGGAACAAACTTTGCGAAAATCTTCTATATGGTTATCATTTTTTTTAACGCTACGAAATCTCAAAGTCACTAGCAATTGGACGTGGGTGCCGGTAAGCAGGGCCGTAGAGAAAAAATTCGAACCGGCGGGGAATCTACCCGCTGCTATTTTAGACCTTCAGCTTGAATCATGACAATACGAAAGTAATTACGCCGGGTACCTGAGAAAACTCCGGGCCCGGGGGCAATTCCTCTCCTTTCCCTGCATCTCATCTCATCTTATAGGCATAAGAGTCCACAAGCTCCTTCACAATGGCCATATTTTCATCAAATTGAGAAGTTGATGTGCTTCGGGCTTCGATGAACTTCAGCCGCTTCTGGAACAGGTAATGCCATTTGCACTCCATTGAGCTACTTATGTCAGCATCCCCGTCGGCGTCTTCAATCGCGCTGATGGTCTCTGTCGCTGACATAGCGCTGATCGAGAGATTTTTCCCAACTTGTTTAGCGATGTTTTTTCTTAACATTAGATTTGATGTTTTGTCTTAACAGAGCTTCTAGCAGAATGGGCGTCTGAATAAAAATATGGGATATGGGTCCCTTCGGAAGACTACCACGACCAAGTAGCCCGAATGCACTCCACCACCGTATTGTTGCTAAAAAATTTCAATCCAACTACTTTTTGATCTAACGCGATAGCTTTATCAAATGCATCTCCTTTCCTGTATTGGCCATGTGGTGAACGGTGCTCTTCTGTCTTTTTGCCATTAGATTAGAGACGCATTAGTGCATCGATTATTCCATCCTTCTTTTTATTTTATCCTTTCAATTATTTTTTTATAATCTGAGTTCGATAGGACTTTGTCGAACCCTTTCAATAAGTAAATCAATAATTACACTGTCCAACAGTGATTTAGAACTTTTCAAGTGACCTAGTGTACGTTGTAGGTCTTGACGAGTAGATCACGATAGTGTTTTTCAAAATTGTCTAACACCCCCAAAATCGGAAGTTATCGCTTAAAAACCGTTTTTCGGGTACTGCGATTACTCCCACTATCACAACGTCGCCATTTTTCAACCGATTTTCGATTGCTTTACGGCTTTGGAAAGAAGAAGATTCAAGCTTTAAGATGATATACACTTGTTTATACTTTATACAAAGCAACTACGAGATTTTTTAAAAGTTATCTAAGATTTACACTTTTTTTATTCGATTTTCACACTTTGAAGTCATTTTCATACCTTTACTTTTTTTACATTTAATCTTAAAGAAATATTAATTCCGAGTAAGAAAAGTTATGGTTTATTAAAATCGGTTGATAAATGTTTAAGTCACGACGCTTATTGTAAACAAGGAAATTAAAACTCCATCGACAAAAAAAGTTTTAGATGGATAATTCGTTTGTTCATGAAGATATCGTAACCAAATTTGGAATAATGCTTAAGAACAATAAAAAACTTACAAGTGCCAAATTTGCTCGCAATATTTTAAAAAACAAACGAAATACAACAAATTTTGTTAAAAAATCGATTTTTTGACCGATCGTTCCTATGGGAGCTATATGATATAGTCTACCGATTTTGTTCAACTTTTGCGTTTTGAAATTTTTTAGAGCACTTAAGCAATGTGCCAAAGCAAAAAATTCTTTGACATGCAGTACATATCACAATTCAGTAAAAAAAATTTAATATATAATATATGCCGTTCCTAGTCGGAGCATTCGCTTGGTATTCTTGAAACACTTGACTATCTTATTTGTAACCATTTCAAGCAAAAGTTCCAACCAACTTAATTATAGTTAAAATTGTGATTTTTTTTTTTTTTTAATTTTTTACAAACAACTAAAGAATCCGTGAGTCTAGAAAGTCCAATATATGAAATCTTTTCATATGCTAATTTTCCACTCTTTCGTCTAGTAATTGAATCGCCAGTATCTTTATATTGTAACAGAGTCTATTAAGATATCTTAAAGAAGATTTGTTAATTTTAATCTCTTACGTTAACGGCTCCTGAAGGCAGGTGCAGGTCCTACATTTGGTTTCAGAGGGGGTTCTTTACACTGAAATGTATATACGTAGACTGTCAAATCATTTCCAACATTTGGTAAGGATCCCCCTCCTTGTAACGACATTTCTTAATCGTTACATTGGCACAAAAGATACGCCCTATTACAAATCTGCAAACATATTTCATTAAATAAATTGTAGCATAAAGGTAACACCTTATGCTCAACTCTGAGTTAAAGGAAATAATCATCATAAATAGATAATTATCTTAGCTTTGTTTTCAAAGAAAATCGAATAACTTCATTCATGACATACTTATTAGGTAAATTGCAGTCTGCATCAAAATTGAAAAATTCTATTGCTCCGCATACCATACTTGCTCTTGTTTTTTCTTCTCCCTATTCCATTCCAAGCTTTCTACCCTGTTAGTCTTACAATTTTGTTAAAACTACCAAGAAACTTTTGAGTAGTCGTCCCCTACAAACACATATATCTATCCCCAACGAAGTATTTCGACAGTTGATTATGGAGATAGCTGCAAGTAATAGTTCAACTTTTGCCACCTTAAAACTGCATTTTACAGAGTTGACATAATGCAAAGTTGCTGTTACCCTGCAGCTGTTGTTGCACAGCACCCTCCCTCCTGGAACCTCGTTGCAAGCTCGTTGCCAGCTATCTGCAACACGAGCTGCAAATACCATTGACGCATTGCTTCAATTAACATAAAACTTACACACACACCAACACACACACATACACTGGAGTACACATTTTCTGAAAGGTATTAGCGCTTTTCATTACCACCTCTTAAGTTTTCTTGCATGTGGATTTTCATCATAAAGAGCATTTCACATCGGCAGCAAAAACTTTTGCAACAACGTTGCCAGCTCCGCTCTGCTGCCTCCATCTTAACGTCTTCTGATGGCGGCGGCAACAACGACTTGAAAAGACTTCCCACGAACTTTCTAATGCACCTACCACGAGCAGACGGGCTGCTCCATACTATATCGTCATCATCGTAGTCGTCGTCGTTGTCATCTCTGGGTCTTTGGCATGCCCACACAGCTTGGGGCGCAAACCCAAAGTGACAAGCGCAATGCAAAAAGGCGCGAGACCGTGGCCCTGGACAGGCACTTAGATTGCTCTGGGAGTCGGAGTCGGAGTCTGGGAGTGTGTGTTGGTGGTGACACAGGTTGGGTATGTGTTGGGAGGAGTGGGTTCCAAGAGTTGCTAATGTAACGCCTCTTAATCATTTAACAACCTTTCGCCCCATTTTACTTTTCATGAGGAGCGCGCTCATGTGTGTGATTTGCTCTATGTGTGTGTGTGTCTATGTGTGAGTTTGTTGCAAGCAAATAGTTAGTCCATGGTGGGCCTCTAAATGCGGCGCCTCATCGCACTTCAATTGCAACACCTACACGGTAAATTGCTGGCAATTGAAAGATCGCTTTGGCCATTGAATGATTGCTCAAATGAGAGAAAGGGGATGAGATGCACTGAGAAAAATCAAAAGATTACCTTAATTGTAAGCTAAAAAAAATTAATTTATCATATTTATCTCAGGGTTACTTTCTACATTGAGATACACTGAAAAAAAATCAAAAGTTAAATTTAATTGTAACCTATAAAAATTAACGAAATTTATAAAACTTATCGCAGGGTTATGATCTCCAACTTGCCATATCATAACGAAAACCAATTAAGTTTCCATTTGCTGGGAAAACTCAATATATGGATTTTATTTAAGAAAAAAATCAAAAAAATTACATCGAACATAAGATTTCCCTATTTTAAAAAAACAACTGGTTTATAAGTTTAGTAAGTCCAGGATATTACAGCTTTTACACACGTCAAAAAATGCAACTTTTTGTACTAATTTGGATAGTCCAGACTTTAAATATTGTTGTTTTTTCCGAGTTTCGTTAAACCAAAAAAGCAAAAAAAAATAGTGAGAAACAACATTTATTTAATAGGAAATTCTGAAAAATTATGTGATACTGTCGTGGAATCGATCAGCAGTGGAATACCCTGTAGTCTGTTTTTCCATTAAAATATATTTCTGCCTACTTGACTTGAATCATTTTAGTAATAATGTGGAAACTGCTTGTAAGCAGTGTACAAGCAGTTTGTGTGAATATAAATGTAAGTTTCCTTAAAACATTTTTTCTAAACCAATTGAGATACTTATAGTCGAAAGAAAAATCATAGAAAATATATAATAAGTACTGATACGATATTTGAGAGCTGATCAATTTGTTGTGGAAGTTGGATGAAACACACAGTAAAAATAGACGAAAAAAGGGGCTAAACAGGAAAAATATTATGCTGAAATTTCTTAATGTTTTAAGGACCCTCCAATAAGAATAAAACCAAAAAGGTGACTTCCTCCCCTTGTAGGGTTTTTCCTTATTTTGACATATGTTTGAGCCGATTTATCCCGAACTCTTTAATTCGTGCACAAAAACTTCGAAGGCAAAATATGTTAAAAAACTTTTACTTTAAAATTTAAAAATTGTATTTGGTATAGAAGGTATACCCAGGAGTTCATATTTTGGGCTGTAGAGGTCGCCAAAACGACTAAACCGCATTACTTTCTATTTTCAACCACCCCCTTGCCCTCTTTTGTTTTTGTACATTGTAGATCTGAAAAAATTTCCCCGTTAAATTTGCATATAAAAGATTTTTGTCACCTTTGACCTTAAATATCTTTAGACGGGTTCATGATACTAATTGTTAATTTTAAAGCTAATCTTAAAATGTCAAAACGATTAATTATGCCAAGTTTGAACTTATTTGTAATTTTTGAGGTACTATTTAAAAAAAAGTAAAAATAATAAAAAATTAAAAAAAAATCTAAAAAAAATACAGTTATTCAATTTAATTTATTTTTTTCTGTCATGATAAAAAAGTTCGCGTCAATAAATTTATTCGTTTAGAAAGAAAAAAAGTCTTAATTATAAACCCAATTTTCAGTTATCGATAACTCGTTAAATAATCGGAATATTGCAATTAACTAGTTTTGGCAACTAGCTCTATCGAACATTTAAAAATTATCGATATCGTAGAAGTTCGGGGGAAAAATTCATTTATTTAGAATTTTCTTGTTCAATAAATTTAATTTAACAATTTTTTTATTAATAATATTTTTTTTATATATTAATATTTTTATTATTTTTGTTTATTATAATATGTTACATAATTTGTCTTGTCAGTATTTATTTTTGGAAAATAATTGTCTACATTTACATTTGAAGGAAAGCACTTAATATTTCTTTTAAAATAATTCTGTTAATTATGTGTTAGATCTCACATGTCTAAGGGAAGCAACTTGTGTATCTGAAGATTCTGCCAACATATTAAAAAAAATCCTCGTTTTCTCTTGTCCGTGATATTTTACATTTATTTATGGCTCTGCATTTTTTATAATCCTTGTTTCTGGATTCCTGGGCTTCTTCTTACATATCCCCAATGGGTGGGCAATGATATACCATGAAGGACTGGTCATGTGCTGAAATTTTGGTGAAGCGTGGGAGTTATTGTAGTTTCCCCGGATATTTTTCCATTAACAGCAGTCGTGACGGCACCTGAATGCCAGGCTTGTTAATAACGGCAGAGAATAAGGGGCTCCCACAATCACAAAATTCTTTCTCATTACAAAAAAAAATTTTATTTTTATTTAAACTTTAGTTTTATTTTTAAAAAATGCAAAATATAATATACGTTTGAAGTTGAAAAATTATAGGAGGGATCACCAAATGAAAATGATTGTTTTTAAAGGTGGCCCGCTTTTTACGTTAATCGTGGTGAATTAATCGTTCGGGAAGTTAAGGAACACTCACCAAAATTGAAGATATTGATTTAAAAGGTGATCCGATTTTCATGTCCGCTAAAAATAATTATAATATTGTTTCCTTTGATTAACTTATCTTGGAAATATTTGGGCATTCATTTCCCGAACTGGCTATTCACCACCCATTATCCGTACGGAAAGATATTTCCATTTCATTCATTTCCAGTTTTGTTTTATTTTGCAAAAAATTGTTTAAAATCTTTATTCGTTTGGAGTTAAAAAAAATAAAAAAATATCTGGAAAATTTTTAAAATTGATTTAAAATTTGAAACGCTTTTCATTCCCCATATAAATATTTATAAGAATTTAATTAAATTGCTAGAAATGACTTAAATTTAAAGTTTATAGTGAAAAACTTTGGGCATTTCTTTCCTGATCGGGTAATTCGTAGTGATTTAGCCGTACAGGAAGCCAGAGAAGTTCTGATTGCCTCATTTCCATAAAAAAAAAGCCTGATATTTCCTGCTGATGCCAATGCCCACTAAACGATTCCTTTTGAAATAATTGAACTATGAAACTTTTATTTTCTGCACCATTTTCATAAAAATGCCCGAACGCAGCAGCTAAAAGCGCTTCCAAACAAAAATTTCAACTCAAATAGAGCAACTGATGAACGATATATTTGAATAAATTTCTTTAGTTTCCTGACCATATTAAAGGTAATATTTAAGGATTTCTGTTGTCTCCTTATCTAAGCTACAAACATTCGCGGTAAGTAGTTCACCCATCGAGATAGTGACGCGGATTAGTTTATATCTATCTTTGTTTTCTTCGTTCTATTTTTCAATATTTCATTTAAATTTTACTTATAATTAAAGTCTAACTTCCTTGTACCTCCTTTATAATAATTTAAAAAAAATAAATAAACGCAATATAACGCCTATTTTAAGGTACAGTGCATAAAAATAATATACGGCTTTGTAATAAATGTCTCATAAATATTTTTCACTTCCCAAAAAAGTTTTTTGCTGACATAAGTTTTGGTTACAAAATTTAAGGCTCTTTTTATATGTTCATAATAAAATGTGGCAACACTGTTCTGTAATGATCTCTGCGTACAGCTGCCAAAAAGGCCTCTAAAAAATGTATAATAAATTATAAAATTCCTGCACATTTCGATTTTCAATTACAATTTAATTGTTTGCTTACATAAATTTTCCTTTATTTTATGAGCTCACTTTTTCTCTCAGTGTTGCGAAAGAAAGGCGATCTATTTGCATGTCTCTGTCATAAAAGGGGTTTTTATAGACAGCTTTACGCAAGAAGCCAATTATTGCGACATGTGTTCGATGTCGGCTAACACGCCCACGCCCACTCTCACGCCCACACACACCCACACCCAAAAAAATAAAGTAACACCAGCCAAATGCCAAGAGCTAAATTAACATGGTACCAAATAAAAAGCGGCACCGCAATTGATTTCCATTTCATTTGAAGCTCCACTTCCATGGAGACCTCGACAATCCGGAGGAGCTGAGAGTTAGAAAGAGCGGGGCCATGGTCATGGCTTGTGGGGCAGCTTGTTAAAGCCAACTCTCGGGAGTTGGTAGGTACTATATTTCATATATCTTGTCGCAAGAGTCGTCAAGAGTCGGTCGCACCAACTGGCAATAAAAATTATTATTTTGCAATTTAATTGCTCCATAGACAGCGCAGCTGGGAGTTGTCAGTTAGTTTGGTTGGTCTGGGTCTGGTTGGATTGGTTTTAGTCTGGTTTGGATTTGGTTGGTGCCATGAAGCATGCCAATGGCCCCAAACGCCCCAGAGGCCAATATGCCGATGCGATCATTCGTTCCATTGACGTCGATGTCGACAACGATTTGGTCTTGAATATGAATAGCCCGCACAGATACACACACGCACACACATAGCTGCAGTTGCAGATACTTTAGTATCTGTGTGCATACTAAGTAAACGTAGTATGAATATCTTTGGGGCTGATGCAATCTTTTGCTCTTAGACTGGAAGTCGTTGTTGTTGCTGTCGTCATTTATCGCATTTGAAATTGAAAGCTTGTAAATAACATAAGGAAAAATCACAATCGCAATCGAAATCGAAATTGAAATTGAATTTTTGGCATCGACGTATTATAATTGAATTCGTGGCAAAAGTTTGGCGTGGGCTTAATGCAAAAGTCAAAACCTTTGATCTGCTCTAAATTAATGATTCATAAGATAAGGCGTAGTGTGAACTTTTGGAGAGGAGTAGCTGAGCATCTTTGGTTACTCAGTAAATTAGAATATCATTCTTTGTGTTAGGTTGATCTAATTTGGAAAATTGGTATTAATAGAAGTATAGGAACCAAAGCATAGGAGTGCTAAAATCTAGGGGTTGAAGATTTGGTTTTGCTTTTGTTCTGAAGATACTTTTAGAAGACATTTTAAAGAGTGTAGCCACATAAGCATATAAAATCACAATTTTTTTCTGCTTAGAATTTATATAAAAAAATCTGTTAAAAATTGATCAGAAATCGTTCAACTTCCGTTAGTATAACTATTATATTTAAAGTTCTATAGCCAAAATATTTCAAAAAAGTTGTTATTAAAAAGATAAATTTAAGATATGATTCAAGTAGTTTCGCTGAGTAATAAAATAATAAAAATTGCTATATGGATACCAGTTAATTATCTTTAATTTTTAAAGCTAATGACAGCTCGTTATATTTTTAATGAGGATGCTTTATTTAATGCAAATAAATTAAAAGAATACTTTTTTGAGAAATTTTTTCATAGTTTTCTACAAAATCGACCCATTTTTTAATTTGGCGATTTATTTTTTGTTATTGAATTTTTATTTTATTTTTTATAATGTATTTTTATTTACAATCTCTCTAATAACAATCAGCATATTTTTTATTAAATCACATATTAAATGTATTTTTATTTCTTTTGACCAAAAATATATTTTTGTATAAAATTTTTAAATTAAAATATGCCAACATTTTATTTTTTTCGTTGTAAAATGTTTGTCTATTAAATATTTAACGTAAAAAAATTGTTAACTATCTTTTTTTTTGTATAAAAAAAGGTTTTCTTTTTCCATAAAATTAGTACATGGATTATAACGAAAATTTAATTTTATTTTTAATAACCGATATGATTTATATTTACACCATATAAAGAAAAAATTTGTTAAAAAAGGGTAATTTACATATTTTAGGAACAAACCTGCGAAAAATTAGAAAAAATGTGCTAATTAAAATGGGAGATATTTTTTTTAGTCAACTTAAACATTTTGATTTAAATTAAAAGACGGTTACAAAATATTCAAGAATATTTTAACTTTCATTTTTGAATTAAATTTAAAATCTGAAATGTTGCAATCAAATTTTTTTGTTTACCCATGAATCGATCTGAAATAGCTCGACCCATTTTAATACGCTAATATTAGCTAACTCCACTATATTTTTTTATTATAATTTAAATTTTTTACTATTAATGAAATTTATAAATTAATCTTATTCCAAATTAATAAGTCGTAAGAGATTGTCGGAGTTTTCTATTGCTGTAATACAATCTCTAGATAATTCAAAATTATTCCTATTCAGTACGGTTTATTATTAAAGCGTGGTTTTTAGTTTTTTTTAAACTATAATAAATTTTATAACAACCTTTAACAAACTTCTCATATAAAGAAAAAAGAAGGCAATCAAAATGATCTTACGAAAAATCAAATATTGACTTAAAAAAGGAAAATCTAGGAGGGAATAACTCGAAGTCGATCTCTTTAATTTTCATGATTATTATATAAAATTTTTTTTAATTTTCTATAATTATTATATATCTTATATATAAAATTCTCGTGTCACAATGTTAGTTATCATACTCCTCCGAAACGCTGGACCGATTCTCATGAAATTTTGTATGCCTATTGGGTAGGTCTGAGAATCGGCGAACATCTATTTTCAATGCCCCTAAGGTATAAGGGCTTTTTACCCCTAACATTTTATTTTAAGTTTTGGACAAATTTTTTTAAGTTTTACTGTCGTAATTCATTAATGATATATATAATTTTAAGTATTAAATTATAATAATTAAATATAAAATGATAAATTTTGAATTTAAATACAAGTTAATTTTAAACAATTAAAAACATTTGGTTCGCTGTTTATACTCAATAAAGTTAAGTAGAAAAATTACAATTTTGTTTTATCATTTTTTGAATTACAAAGTGATTTCAACTTTTTATAAAAAACCAAATAAATTCTTGGCAAAAAAAAAATTGTATAAAATTGGAAGTTATTATTATTATTTGATGTGCCATAACCAATAGTCTCCATAGTAGATATTAACTTGTTATGGTGCTACTGGAAATATAATAACTTCAAACTTGGTTTGAAAATTGATGTGGGCAGACTCATCAGACCCGAGTCTCAAGATATTTCAGGTTAAAGGTCACAAAATTTGGTTTTATGCAAATACAATTTAACCCATGCCTTACAGCTTTTTAGAATATTCCAAAATACGTAAAACTCCTGATAAAATCGTTATACGATATTATTCCTTCAAACGATCACCCATCAGGAGATATTTGTAGTGCCTAAAGACAAGTCAATTCCGCGTCAAAGCTCTGACCCCTTTATGAGCTTTATTTGAAGATAGAAAAATTAATTCAGTATTTTGTCTTTTATTTTTAAAATAAAAAAAAAACTCGATTAAAAATCAGTCTCCCTCAGGGTATATGCATTGTTCAAAAAACGTCTAAGAAAATATATATATTCGGTTATCGATTATTTTAAAATTGAAGAACTCGATCTTGCAAGTATTTTTGTCGTTGCTTATAAATCAAAATTTTTGCGTTCTTCGCGAGCCAACCCACTAAACCCATTGAACTTCCCTATTTTTTATCTTTAAAGCCGAATAAATTTTAATTTTAACACTTTTCATATGTTTCAAGTTGTTAAAATTGCACTTTCTAATAACCAAGTAAGGACTACAGCTTCAAAAGCTTTACCTATCTATTGTCTTTTCTATTTTCCAAAAATTATTAATTTGCATTTTATTATGGAAATAACAATTCCAATATGACAAATAGCTCTTGCAACAAAAAAGGTTCAGATGAACAAATCGATTTATGTGCCAAGCTAACCAAGATAATTTAATACTCGTTTTTATCATCTTGTTTGTCATCTTGTTCTAGCGCTTGCTAAAAATGCTGTTAATGGCTTCTACTTTGGCTTCCATTAAAATTTTATAGCCTTCTTGACAAAACCTTTTAAGCCATACTCTACGTGTAGCGTATTGCAAGCAGTCCTCTCACCCAACAAGTTAAGCTAATCCTGGCCAACCCAAGCGCTTAATCATTTGCTCAGCCACGTTATCAATTAACATCAAATCCCAAAAGCTAAGCCGACAATCAATGCCCCACATCCATTACAAACGTCCAGTGCTCGCTCGGGTTACCTAAAATACATAATCATGGTCTAAACATGCGCAACCATTTCCTACCAATAATAAATATCAATAAGCCAAAATTTATTACCAACTAAACGCAAAATATCTTGTTGTACAATATTTACAAATCTTGTACCGCAGCCAAATGACCAAACAGACCTACCCATACAAACACTTGAAAAACCAATAACCCGTACATTTTGTGTATCTGTGTGTGTGTGTGTGTGTGTAACTCCACCGCCGGCACCCCTCTATGGTCGGGACGGGGGCTATAGCTCGCCCACATCCAGAAACCGCAAACAAATCCTTTTGATTAATTCTAATAGCCTCAGATGCGCAGCTCGACATCATTTCTTTCGTTTAATACTCAATTTAGTATTTTGTATGGTGTCAGGTTCCGCTGTGTTCCACTCCTAATTCGGGGGCGGGTGCGGATACGGGAAGGACAGCCAACAGTACCGAACAGAACTGAACAGTTCCAAAACAGAACGAACAGGCGTCATCATGTTGGGCGTTGTGTTCTGTGACTAATATGCAAACAAGCCAGGAGACGACGCAGCAACAGTAACAAGAACAACAACAACATCATCAAGAGCAACAAATATGTGAAGCTGTCCAGGGTGCTTGGTTCCCGACAATGGAATACTCTGTACTCCGGTTGCGACTAAACTGCTTGGATTTGTAGACGAGCAAGTAGTTGTCAATAGGAGAACTTAATCAAAAGTTTGAATTTTTGTTGCACAACCTTATTCATATAAACGCTCGTGATAAATCGGATTAGTAGAAAACATTATATTATCATATGTATATGATATATGCTTATTGGGTTGGATACATTTTTTTTTCGCATAGAAGTCTCTCAGCCATTTTGATTCTTTGGGTCATTCTAAGCAATTTAGCCCAAGAAACTAGTGGCTCTAAAATGAATTTAAATGAGTAAA
This sequence comes from Chymomyza amoena, assembly GCA_037043745.1. Lineage (NCBI taxonomy): Eukaryota > Metazoa > Arthropoda > Insecta > Diptera > Drosophilidae > Chymomyza > Chymomyza amoena. The sequence goes on along the minus strand of JBAMAX010001836.1, from coordinate 107,735 downwards.
ATGTCGCCCACTTACTCGAAATTGGTTTTTTTTTCATAATATTCAAAAACCGATTTAGACATTGCATTGAAAAGGCCAAAAAACTTAATTTTTTCTTTAGCCAAATATGGGGTCTTGGGGTTTTTTTCGGTCAAGGAATCAATTTTTGACATTTTTTTTTTGAGCTTCGCCAGAGGGCGTTTTTGTATTGGGGACTTGAAATTAATTTTAGATTCATAGTTTTGTGGAAAATTGTTTAAAATTTTTCGGCCACATAACAAATTGATTTGTTATGTCATCATTACCAAATACTGGAAAAAAAGATATATCGTTTTTGAGGGTATTTGAGGCTAACTTATTTTTTTTGATACAAATTCGTTGATTAATCGTAATTATTTATTTTAATAATAATTTTAAATCCATAAGGAACATTAATGTATTTGACTTATAAATCTTATTTTCATTTCCTGATCTATCTCTAGTTTATATCGTAATTCCCGGAGTCCGTTTGATTTCAAATTTGCTTCCAAGTAAGTTCTCACACCCTAGTCTGATAGCTTCCGTGGGTTGTAAAAAATTTTTATTCTGAGTTTATAGGGTTTAACCCAAATTTATCATGTCAAATAATGGAAACCTAAGTCCGCGAATTTTTTCTAATTCTAAAGTTATTCAAATTTAACTTAAAAAAATGGCGGACGTAAAGTCGGGCGCGGACGACTTTAGGATACCCTGTACCACTAGCTTGTAATAAAGTCCGATTTCTTCACAAAAAACCAAAAACAGAAGAATTTTTAAGCAAAAAATTTGTTTTTGACCGATCGTTCCTATGGGAGCTATATGATATAGTCAACCGATTTCAATATTTTTTGACACAGTGCTTAAATACCTTAAAAAAGATATGAATGCCAAATTTATTTCAAATATCTTTACAAAACACATCGAATTTTGTATAAAAAACGTGTTTTTGGCCCGATTGGTCCTATGGGAGCTATATGATCTAGTCAAACGATTTGGATTAAATTTGGTACAGTGCTTAGGAACTATAAAATACTCACGAATGTCAAATTTGGTCCCAATATCTTAACAAACAAACGAAACACAACAAATTTTGTTAAAAAATCGATTTTTTGGAAGATCGGACCTATGGGAGCTATATGATATAGTCAACCGATTTTGTTCAAATTTGGCACATTGCCTAAATGGTCTAAAAAATTTCCAAACGCCAAATCTGGTTAGGATATCTTTATTAAATTTTTCTTTAAAAAAGTTATTTTGGCCGATCGGTCCTATGGGAGCTATATGATATAGTCAACCGATTTCGATCAAATTTGGTACAGTGATTGGGAACTATAAAAAACTTTCGAATACCAAATTTCGTTACGATATCTTCATAAACAAATAAATTATTCATCTAAAACGCTTTTTTTTTGTCGAGGTCGTCTCAAACACCCCCATGGGAGCTATATAATTTATCCCCGATATCAAAAAAATAAAATAAACTTGCCTCCTATGGAATAATATGGGATCTAATGTGAAAGTTTGGTAACTCTAGCTCTTACCATCTCTGAGATCTAGGCGTTCACACGGACGGACAGACGGACAGACGGACAGACGGACAGACGGACATGGGTATATCGACTTCTCTATTCACCCTGATCATATATTAGGTAACTTTGGGGTGTCTCCGACGTCTCCTTCTATATGTTACATACATTTTCGGCTTGCACAAACTTAATATACCCTTGGACCATACGGTACAGGGTATAAAAATATTTGTAAAATATATTCGCATGTTTTTAGTTTATACACTGAATTATACGCTATATATAGTGGAGGATTATAGGAAAAACTAGACAATATTTTGTTCAGACTACATATTCTTTGAGCAATATATGGATTTTGCACCAATCACTTTTTTTTTCACCTGTCGATGCTATGGGAGCTATATAATATAGTCCACCGATTTGGTACATAGCTACAAAACTTTCGAAAGCCAAAATTGGTAATGAAATCTTTATAAACAAACCATATAGTCATCTCTAACTTTTGGTTCTTAAAAATATTTGAATTTTTCGGTTTTTACAAAAATTATTATTATTTTCACGTTTTTTCTTCGATTTCAATAAACCACCAAATTTTTTTTATAATCAAACCAATTTTCCGATTCATAAAAAATAAATTTTTAAAAAATTTTAAATTTACGTTAAAATTAGAATTTTTTTAAAACCTTGCAAAATAATTACAAGTTTCATATAAATCCATACTACTTTTTATAAATATTCCTGTTATTTCCACAGTTTTTTTTCTATCTTGATAAACAGCCATTAATTTATTTATTACATTAACTTTACGAGCAATCATAAACACTGCATTCAATAATTTGTAAATTTGCATCATTACTTCTCAAAAATCATTGAGGGCAGTTTCCAGTACCTTATCCAGCTAGTCCCTTTACGTTAAAAATATTATTTCTTTCCAAACATTCTTAAAAATTACGAAAAATGTTAATGTATGGGTAAAAATATGAAAATCTGTTTAGTACAGCCAGAGATATTTTCTTTCAAGTAAACACTTTTATTAGAATTTTAAAAAATATTTTTCAAAATATTTCGAAATTCTTATGAAATTCTTATTATGAAAAAATTTTTAGACTGCATTTTTAGCATGTAATTTTACTACGGAAATGAGTAAAACATGTTCGGGATAAATTTTTTCTAAATTTGTGCACTTGAAAAAAATATAGTAGGTTTCAATATACATAATTGAAATTATTGAATTTTTATAATTTTTTTATATTTCTAATTAAAAAAAAAAATATTATCATCGTAATCCTATCGAGCGAATTGAGTACGGTCGTAGACCTTCCAGAATATAATTTTTCTATGCCTTTAGTGTCCTTAAGGCGCTTGAAAATTTAATTTTTATTTATTTTAAGGTGTGAAACTTAAGTGTTAAAAATAATAATTTTTTACATTTTATTGTAAGTACTATTTACTACAAATAGTTTTATTTTGACTTCTTTGATTTTATTTGTTTTTGAGGAACAAATGTACTTGTTCCGGTTCATGTCTAGAAACCGGGCCCCCGGTATGTAGGCGTTCATTCAGATGGATGAACGTACAGATCAACATAGCTCTTCTTAACGTGATGTTAATCCTTTCAGTATAAGGAACTTATTCTCTGCCATACCTCCTGCCGCCTCTTACATCTGTTGCACAAATCCATAATACCCTTTACCCTATAGATGTAGGGTATAACCACAGCAAGAACAGCAACAAAACATTCAATAACTTAACTTGGCTTAAATGCTGCCACGCAACATGAAACAGGCCCAAAAACACACACACACACATACACCTATTTAATGTGTGTACTCCTGTGTGTGCGTGTGTGTGTTGTGTGCACTTTGTCATAAGCTGGCAGCAACATTTACGCACCGAACACGAGGCCTCTGCCCAAAAAACAAGTCCAAGCCCGTCGAGACCCGAGACCATAAAAATAAGATTAGCACATGGCTCCGCAGCAGCAGCAGCCAGCCTAAGATGCGGATGGTAATGATGACGATGGTGGTGATGATGATGACGCTACCGATGATGATGCCGATGCCGATGACGACCAAGACCCAGACCGAGACCAAGACGATGACGATGTTGTCGATATTGACGGCAACACTGCCTGCTTCAAAGGCTGCTGCTCCCCAATGTTGTTCCTTATGTAGTACTTGTTGTAGTTGTTGTTCCTCGTCTTCTCTCTTTGGGTCGGCTACGGTTCGTTTGCATTTGCTGTTCTTTTGGTTATACTAAATACACTTGTATAAGGTAGATTTACTTGTTTATAAAGTGTGAAATGAAGAAGGAAGCGACGACGATCCTATATGGAATGTCTATAAGTACATAGTATAGTATTCATGGATAGCAAAATGGGGTGAACTGATCGAGTCTTATGCGGATGGTAGTCTGTTTGGCACTAGCTGTCTTTTGAAGATTAGGCCAAAATTCTGAACACTACAGTAGAAAAAAATTGGTCAGGTTGAAACATTGCTTAAAGTTTATTTAATATTTTCTGAAATTTATTATTTAATTAGATAATAAGTTGAGGAAGTTAGGAGGCTGCTTTCTAAGGTTAGGTAAAATTTGTAGATTCGTTGGGTGGACTTTACTATTGTAGAAAAAATTAGTAAGGTTTAAACATTGCTGAAATTTTAAAGATTATTTAATTTTATTTAATTTTAAGTCGATGCGATTCTAGACACTTTGGATAAGCTCCAATAGAACAAATTGGGTAGGTTGATACATTGCTGAAATGATAAAGTTTATTTAGTAATTTTACGATTGTGCTTTGGGTTTCGATATCATAACCATATACCCATGATTCGTCACCAGTTATGACCCTTTTGAGTAAATCTGGGTCGACGTTGACGTCATTCAACAGCTCTTGAGCGATGCTCATGCGACGGTTCTTTTGGTCAAAATTTAGCAATTTCGGAACAAACTTCGCTGACACACATCTCATGCCCAAAACGTTAGAAAAAATTACATGGCACGAGCCAAGCGATATACCGACATCCTCAGCAACTTCTCTGATAGTGATTCGACGATTTTCCAAAACAATTTTCTTCAGTGCTTGAACGTTTTCATCAGTTGTTGACGTGCTTCGGCGTCCAGAGCGAGGCTCGTTCTTGGCATCTTCCCGGCCATCTTGGAAAAGTTTGTACGACTTGTAAACATTTTTTTTTACTCAGACATTTTACTCAACATTTCATGTGTTACGGAGCACTGAATTTTATTTTTTACACAAAATTTGATGCAAATCCGTTGATCCATATTTTTCGAAGCAAAAAATCGCCGATCACACAAAACACTTATAACCTTTACGCCTCTCACAACCAAACAAAAAATGCCATTCACTTGAAATTGAGTGTACCGACACAACAAAACAAAAAAATCGATAATCGAAAATACGTTGCCCGCGACATTGCTTAAGTTACATTACTTTTTGAACACTCCTCGTATTTGTTTACAATGTATATAAGAGACTTTTTATCGTGGTGCTGTTTATAATTCACTACTGGTTCAAGCAACATTAGTACTGTATTGTATATAAAATAATTTTTTTCGTGATGCTGCTTATAATTCGCTATTAGTTTAAGCAGCGCTTGCACTAAAGCGTAATAAAAAGTCTATGAATATATTGTATTTTTGCAAAACATTATTTCTTTTATTAGATTATTTTTGTTAGCAAAATTTTTTGTTGTATATTTTTGTAAGTTGTCTTTAGTTGAATTGGAATGTATAGAGTTCAATGAATGTACGAAGCAGTTTTTTTTTTTTTTGGGTACTTTTTCCGCAATGACTCATTTTAATCCATTAACGATTCTGATGTCTTTGGTTAAGTTAAAAACTAATAAAATTTCGTCCATTTTAATATGCGTGCAGATGAGTATTGTAAAAATTACGTACCAAATTACACGAAGTCTTATGGACGTAATGGAGAAAAAAGAAAATGAAAATAAATAAATAATTAACAGATTTCCAAAACGAAAACAAAAATATTTGGGTTTTTGAAACAATGTCGTTGGTATGTGCAATAAGCAGCAACCGCCTAATGGGGGCTTAAGCCAATTGGAGGCAACCAAGAACAAGTTGCGTCAGGTGCTTCGTCTTCACGTATTTCATAATGGCCGGGTGACCGTGCCCGACGTGATGCGGACCAAACAGATAACGTACGCCGCGAACATGTCGGATCAATCGAATGTTACAACTGGGGATAAGAAATACAATACGCCCGACTTGATGTACCTCAAGATGGTAACGGACGCCGCAATCTATTGGATCAGTGGGATGCTTTGGTGGGAAGCAGCATACCAATGTAACCAGAAGACTCCGGTCGTGTTGCAAGCCCAGAAGGTAACGTTCGCCGTAAGTCATCTAATCAATCGGGAGCGTTGGCGGGGCGCAATACCATCCAACGTGAAGTTAACATTGGCCGACAAGTGACAAATCAATTAAGTACTAGTAGTCACATCGGTGCCTGGAGATTACCATATTGTGCACAAAGAAGATGCACCGCATCCCGGTTGATCAATCGGGTGCTTTAGTGTTGCGCAACTCCTTGAACTCTACCACTTTCGGAATTATATGACCCTCTCTAGGGAATGAAGAAACACTTTAGTATTATATGATTGAGCATAGCATTCTAGCAAAATCAACAGACTCTATTGGTGGGAAGCAGTGAACTGCTTTCCCCGCTCTATCTAATGACTACTTTTGGATATGCTTTATGAATTTTTGCTTAAGAATCTATTAAAATTTTTGGTAACATCATGTTTGTACGACTTTTAAAATGTGGATTTTGGCCAGCTTAAGCCGGAACGTGTCTGCCCCATAATGCATTGTGAGCAAACTAAACGCAACAGTGGTATTATTGTGCGACAGTATTCAGGTATTTTTTTGTTGCCTTTGTTTGGGTAAAGGTGCAAATGGTCACACGTGCATCATCTGCAAGCATATGTGCCAATGTCTGCATTAATTTTTAAGATCACTCAACGCGAATAGTAGTTCCCATGTCTACGCATGAAGAATAAAGTTGACGTCCGAACTGCATTGAAAATTTCTAATATTTACATTAATTTTTGTTTCAATTACCCTGAAAATTTTTTTATTTATTAAATATTGCATCTTAAAATAAATTAAGTAAGGGATTAAGTAGGGATTAAAAGTAATAAAAAGCCAGAGTATATGCCTTCAGGCTAAAAAATAAAGTAATTTAATACTTTGCATTATTAGAGCGTCGCTTAATTGTCCTAAACAGCTCGCAATAAATAATAAATAAATATTAAACGGCTTTGCAAAAATGATTTGCAATAATTTTACCTATTAGCCATTTGTTACGCCCATAATAAATGGCCTGCATATTAGTTTTGGTTGTGGTGGCGAAACAATACCACTTTGGTTACTACTGGCGCCACCTATAGAACGTGCGCTGGCGCCAGATTACGTAGAGCATGATTAAAATCATAGGACAACACTGTTTTGTTGGTTTTGCATCCATTTGCCGTACGCTTTGGGACATAATAGTTCGCATCTATTTTTTTATCTATAAAGTTTGTTGTTTTCTATTCTGTTGCTTTTTCCTTCGACCGAAAGAATTCAAAAGCTTGATATTTTGTTAATATTTGAAGCCTTATTTTAATCGAAACAGCTTAATAGAATAAAAAAAATGTTTTCTTGGCATTATTTTTATTAAATTAAATTTTTCGACCGATTTCGATGAAAAAATATTTGCAAAAAAAGTGCCGAAATGAGATGAAATTATTAGGAATAGGTTAATTTCGTTAAAATTAATAAAGACATTTCTACATTGTTTTTACATGTCACAGGTCTATAAATACCAGGGTCATGCGAGTTGTTGAAAAGATATGGGTAATTTTTGAAGTAATTTGCTGTGTAAAATCTGATCCCAGAGCCAGAATTGGCCCATCACGTCAGGATTTTGATATATTTGAGGTAATATACCCGAACAAGTCGGGTTTTTTTTCCCCAGATTTTGTGGTTATGTAAAGGGGATGAAAGTGGTCTGCCTCTCCAGTTACATCATTTAGTACCACTCTTACCCTTTAATTTAAGAGCTCGAGAGATCAAATAATAATTTAATTTTATTTTAATAATAATAACTTTTATTCGCGAAGTTACGAATTGCTATTTGCATTAAGTTTTGTGAGACTTTAATTTTATACTGTGTAATTTATCTTGAAAATTTTTGCTTTGGGATTTAATTTTCTGACTTTATGTTTGTTCTCTGTGATCACAGACCTACTATATTTAGTAACGAATTACAATAAAATAAATTGAATGATAAAAATATACTATTAAAACGGCTCATGGCGTTACGTTACGAAAAATAGAAGTGGTTATGACTTGGTTTACAAATTCGCGAATTTCTGCTAAGTTCTTTGGGGCATACCTTTTTTTAGTATGATTTGAAATAATGTTTATTAGTTTTACAAGTTGTTAAAATAAAAATGATATTAGTCTGAGTATCCAGAGTGGCGTTATATAGCCTGACGTTACTAAAATTTTTATTAAAATATAGTTATTAATAATTGTTAGCTCCAATATAAATAACTATAAAAAATATATAAAAAAAAATAGTTACGTAATAACTACAATCGATCTTATTGATAGAAATTTACAATTTAAACTGCTAATGGCGTTACGTTACGTAAAATAGAAGTGCTTGTTGACAAATTCGCTAATTTCTGTTGAAATAGATTAATCTGATCAAAATATTTCCAGCCAACCTTTAACTTTATTGATGAAAAATTATCTTTTTAATTTTATTAATTAATGATACAGAGGTGGCATAGAAAACAATTTCACTTAAATTTGTGAAAATACAAACAGCCTAGCTCGATAAGGTGCGGAAAACTGTTCCAGCGATTTTTGATAACTTGATTTTTTTCCGCATAATTTCAGTTTTTAAATTTAATGCGTTACGGGTTAATTAAAAAAAAATGTTTTTCGTTTTTATTAAATTGTGACTTAACTACCGAATTTTTTTTAACCAACCAAACCAAAATTTTTACCGTCCCATCTTTAAAAGGGCCATAACTTCCAAATTAAAGACACTTATCGCGAAAATAAGCCAAAATCGTAATCACGTGAACTCCGAAAAATGTTATTTCCAAATTAGGCGACGTATCGCGAAAATTAGCCAAATTGGTAATCACGTCAACTCCGAAAAACTGTACCGACCAATCTTTAAAGGGGCCATAACTTCCAAATAAGACGACTTATCGCGAAAATTAGCCAAATTCGTAATCACGTCAAGTTCGAAAAATTTTACTTCCAAATTAAAGACTCTTATCGCGAAGTAAGCCAAATTCGTAATCCCTTCAACTCCGAAAAATTTTACCGTCCCATCTTTAAAAGGGCCAAAACTTCCAAATAAGGCGAATTATCGCGAAAATAAGCCAAATTCGTAATCACGTCAACTCAGAAAAATTGTTCTTCCAAAATAGACGACTTATCGCGAAAATACGGCAAATTCGTGATATTTTCTTGAAAATATATTAAATTCATTATTTTTTTAAGCATATTCTTTAAATATGTCGAATCACAATTTTTTTAAAAAACGTGTTTGTTTAATTTCTTACTTTGATTTGAATATAAACAAAACGATTTGGTGGAATAATATTAAAAAAAAAAAATAAAACTCAATTTTTAATGTTTTTTATGTTAAAATTTTTTTAATTGTTAAAATATGTATAATTCAAGAGACTGTAACTCTTTTTAATAAGTTTTTCAATTTCTGAGAAATAACTAATAATAACTAACTAATAATTCTGTATCTCAATAATTTTCTATACTGAGTTTTTAAGTTTAATAAAATCTCTAGCAAATCTGTTTCAACGTTGAAAATCGTCTTGAGCTAAGGAGTGGCCACCTAGCTCGGTAACTAATAATGACTTTTCGGATATTCAATTTTTTTTTAATGGAATGTGTGTGATCCCCAAAAATTCTAGAGATTTATGTGACACCCTAGTATATTTTAATTTTTTTTATAATTTTTTAACTTTCTCGAACAAAGGCGAGATATTTATTTTTATTTTTGCAGAAATGCAGATATTTTGTTATTAAAAATTATTGCCAGTCACTACTGTATTTCTGCCTTTCCGCATTTCTGTCATAAATTTGATTTCAAACCGAATCCGAAATTTCGAGTGATTCATGTGAAATCTCCGTAAATTTGTATTATATTTTAATTTTTCGATGGCTATATATTTTTTTGGTCAGAAACGCAGATTTTCTTTGCTAGTCACTACTGCCTTTCTGCCCTTAATCAAAATTGATTGGACAGATGAAAAAAATGTATTTATTGTGTAGGTAAAAATAAAAATTGTAGCATTGCTAAAAAAATAATTTTTAAATTTAAGAAAACCAACAACTCAAGAAACTGTAAATTATTTTAAAAATTAAATAAAGTCCTTAGTTATCTGCAATTTTATATTTTCATAAATCGAATGTTTTAATTCATTTTTTGAATTTTTACAAATTCCCTAGCAAAAATACGAACGTGCAATACCATATCGAGCTAAAAAGTTCTCACTTAATTAAATTTTTTGAGTTTTTCTTTATTTTAATGAAATCTCTGAGATTTCTGTGGCCGATACGTCTTTTGCTAGAAATATGATTTCAAGCCGAATCCAAAATTTCGAGAGATTCATGTTACATCCAATAATATTTTTATTTTTATTATACTACTTACTGTGTCCAAAAACTAGTGGGAATTTTTTATAAATCAAAAAATCTTTATTTATTCTTCGAAATCAATTTCGTCCCTTTCAAAATAGTCCCCTCCCGATATACTATACTTATGCCACAGCTATTTCCAGTCCTCGAAGCATCGCAAAAAGTATTCTTCCGGTATAGCCTTCAGAGCGCGAGCTGAAATAGACTCAAAACGGTTTCCTCAGAGTGGTCTTTTGAGTTTTGGAAATAGTCCCACGGAGCCAAATCAGGTGAATAAGGTGGTTGCGAAACGATATTGGTTTCATTTTTGGCGAGAAAGTCACGAAGAATCAGTGCAGTGTGAGATGGCGCATTATCGTGGTGTAAAATCGAAGATTTGTCTTTCCATAAATCCGGTCTCTTTTTACGAAAAGCTTCACGCAGACGACGTATAACACTCAATTTTTCAAATTTTTTAACTTTCTCGAGCCATGGGCAGATATTTTTTTTTTTTTTAAGAAATTTAGTTTTTTTGTTATTGTAAGTGATTGCCACTCACTACTGCATTTCTGCCTTTTCGCATTTCTGCCTTTCTGCATTTCTGCCTTTCTGCCTTTACGCATTTCTGTTATAAAATTGATTTCAAAACGAATCCAATATTTTTGAAAGATTAATGTCACAGTATATTTTTATTATATTTTATTTTTCGATGGTTATATTTATATATGCGTAGAAATTCAGATTTTCTTTGCTGGTTACTTTTCTGTCTGCTGTTTGGTCAGAGCATTTAAACTTCATCGTTGGCTTATCTCTTTGCTTCCTTTTTCTGGTCTACTTTGTTTTTACTGTTTTGGCACTTTCCAAGAGAAGAGTCAAGAGCTAAAATGTTTCATGCAAATAAAAAGCTGTCCGTAGTGTAAAAGGATGCCTTAACGACGGATCCAATAGATAGATAGTAATGGTTAAATGTGGGTTAGCTTTACGGTAACATATTATATAGCTGGTTGACTTGGGAGTCGACGAAGTAGCCAGCAACTAGTCAAAATGCCATTTAAAAGCGGAATGCATTGTTGGTTCGTTAGAGCAAAGAAGTATCTCAGAGAGAACAGCTTGCTCTATATTATATAAAGATTAAATTGTTATGGTATTGAACTTTGAGTATCTGTTGCCTGGCGTACTGTATCTTTTTGTTGGTTGTATTTTATGGTACGCATATTTTTTAAAGCTTTTTCTGTAAGATACGGTTAGGTGCTGCTAAGGCCTATGTCTCTGTTGTTGTTGGGCATCTAGATACATTTGTATCTTTTGCGTACCACGTGCGTGCATGTGTAAATATTTTTTATGGGTTATTCTTATGTACCATGGAGTACATTGATGTGCCATTCCGATGCCTTGTCGAGGATAATCGCTCACTTTTATAAATGCTAAGAGTGTTTACAACAACAACAAAGAACAGCAGCAACAAGCTTAACAAAGCCCGCGGCTAGAGGCGGTGCGTGCTCGGGTTAAAAGGTTACCAGTTCTTTATATAGCCTGCTCCTATGTGACTAACCAGAGACTGAGCATAAAACACGCTTCCCTGAACAATTCATATATTTCTTTTGAAAACATGCAAATTAGATGCAATCTAATAAGCCATTTCATTCTTGACTCTGGTACCCACATCACAATAAACACATAAAAATAAATTTTCCAACATGAAAAGCCATTATGAGAGTTCGTGGAAAACATTTCGAGTGCGTTTTAGCCTCATAATAACTGCCATTTTAATTGTTGCGCCATTTTGTCAGTAAAATTTTCATTTATGTGCTTTTCGCCATTTTTATTTAATTTTATCATGGTTTTGTGGCCTGTTGTTGTTGTTGTTTTTGTTATTGTTGTTGTTGTTGTTGCATAGATTTTCCATGCAATTAAAATTTTCGTTTGCCAGCTGCGCGGGCATAAATGCAAATTGCGAATTGTGTTAATGCTTAATTCTTTATAAATGTTTGCAATTTTGTTGAAAATGCAAACAGAAATAAAAAATTAGCACACACACAGATATAACCCACCCGCACATAGATACACACACTCACACACACACAGCAACATAGTTGCGGAGCCGTGCTCATAAAAATGCCACAATAAAATGGCAGCAAAAAATTGCCAACGGGAAATTAAGCGCATTTAGCATAGACCCAAACCAATGCATCTGCCATGAGTGTGTGTTGGTGTTTGTTATATCTGTATACACTATATTTGTATCTGTGTGTGTGTGTGTGCCTGGCTGCTGCTGCTCTTTATGCAAATTTTACCAGTCATGGCCGGGGTGTTGTATGCGAATTTCAATTTAAACGTTGCGGCATTTGCCGTTTGTCGGCATTTCCGTGCCACAACCATTGCGATGTTTCGTGCCACCTCCTGCTCCAAAAAGTATCGTACACACACATACACCTGCTTGTGTCTATTTGCGATGTTTATCCGGGCGAGTTAATTGCAGTTAATAATTCGTGACTTGGCTTTAACAAATTAAGAAAAGTTCTCGGAAGACGTTTGACAAATTTGAAGGTGTCGTTGGGCAAAGGTGACGCATTTTTGATGTCAAACAAAATGGCGTAAAGTAATGAAGGAAGTTGAGCGTAGGGTGTATCGTTGTTTTTTGCACAGTTATGGATGCTGTTAAAATTGCTTAATATTTGTTCGAATTTTTCCCCCCCTTATTGATTTATGTTATGACGTAAAACTCTTTTAAGGATGTTAGTTAGCTCACTCCAGGTTATTTCAACGAGGTAACTGTCATCTTCCTCATGGTGTTCCAACAATTTTTTTATGCGACATTTTATTTTCTGGCGCTTTTTTTTCTTAACCAAAACATGACCGAATCAATGTGGTTAGTGGATATATATCCGCATGACTGTGCCAATATATCAGCTTGTCGTTCCATCGAGTTGAGGTGGTTGTGAACTTTTTCTCAAGCACTTTCCGAGTATTGGCATCAGTCGGGGTCGTGGGCAAGGATTCAGCGCCATAAAACGAAATGGCTGGACAAGTGTTTTAAACATAGTTCCGCATTTCGGTGATTGGAAACTTCTGGAGAACAAATGATTGTGTACAGCCATTGATGAAGCGAGAGCGTTGAATGTGGGGGGGTGTGAGCCTCAAAATGCCGACTCGATTCAACAAATTACCGATAAATACCCGATTCTGAATTTTTATTTCTCGAATATTGCGTGAAATATCCGAGATTTGCCAACTGATGGATGTTTGGGGGGTGTCACACCCCCACATCCCCACCTCGCTACGCCCCTGTGTACAGCTCAGAATTGACCATCCTATATTTTTCAACAGAATAGTTGCCAAACGGTGAGTTTTCCCAGCGACCATTTCCATTCAAGTACTTCGACAGCAAATAAATGGCATGGTTTTGAAACAACCATATAAATTATTTGACCCGCGTAATCTGTTATGATATTATTTAAAAGTTTTGTGGTACCATCTTGAATCCTTCAATAATTTTTAAACTTTTTAAGATACTACAAATGCATTATTAAGTCCATATTTTGGAACAATTTGTTTTTCCTCCTTTTGGCAATTTTCAAAATAGATGATATCTAACGTTAACAAATCATTCCAATTTTAAAATATTCATGTCATAATTAATTTATGCGCTGTAACAGCTGGAGACGCAGAGAACGCTGATCCTTACGGTCATAAGAAGACCTCTGCAAAACGTAATATTTGGAATTACTAGGAAAGTCAGAGCCGAGGCAGCACGACAATAGATCACAGTCACGGTTGTCACATCCCAAGTGCACTCTCGCCAAGATAGAACCCAAAGCAAACTTCCGAACTCCTGCGAATCTACAAAAGCAGGACTAGAATAGCAAAAGGACTACTACTACACTGCGCCGTTGGCTAAGAGGATGTATAAGGGCATTAGAAAGGGATACTTAGCTGTTGAGTGACTGCTCTGCACCTCTTATGCAACGAACTGAATATCTGGGAAAATTATTCTTTAAAGACCTGGCCAGTCTAAGCTAACCTGACGTAAAGTATGCTCGTCCTATTAGTGCCCGTACTCGAGTGGAGCTCTCTATCTCATATCGGATGCGTACTCAAATGGCGGATAGGGAAACGCTCCGCACTATGCAAAATAAGGGGAAATTAGATACCATTTGCGGACCAAAACAAACAAAACACCTGTTTTGAGGTACCGATATATTGTCGATTCTATTAGCAGGCTACGGTAGGAGGGCCAGCAACCGATCTATCCGAAACATTTCTTTCTACCGAATGGTAATTTTTTTAATGCTCCAAATAGTAGTTAAAGGAACATAACATAGATGCTTTAATCTCGCTGTATATCACATAGCACAATTTTTAAAATAAGTTACCATCAATTTTTCATGATAGAGCAACGATTTCAAGACGTTTTTTGTGGAATTGGTAGACCAGATCATTGTTGCAATTTTAATACAAAAATTAATATGCCAGGGTTTTTTTACCTTAGGTTTGGTTATAGCAATACCCAAAACATATATTATACATGGTCTGATCTCGGAACCGAATATTAATTTCTATTTGTGGTGGTCATATGGTCATATTTTTGCTAAGTTAAACTTTTCCTGCGATGAGAAAGAATTTAAAAGTTCGCGTAGAAGAGAATTTTTGAAAAATGAGGGGAAGCAAATTAGAGCTGGTCACACTCATAATATCTAAGTCTGGAAATGCAAAACGGAAACACCGTATTTTAATTTTATTAACCCCCGACGCAAAAAGAGGGGTGTTATTTTTATTTATTTTCAAATGCACTTCTACAAAAGATTTCCAATTTTCTTTATTTTGCAATTTGTGTTAGTTCGTTAAAAGATTTTGCGTATGTATACATAGTTCTCTGCCAAGTCATTGATGGTCCTCGCTCTTCGGTCTTGTTCCTTTTGGATTAAACAATAAAGCAGCGTATGAGATATGGTCGTATTCTTTCTGCAATGTATAACCAATCCAGTGACGGATCCACGGGGGAGGTTTTCGGGTTCGGACCCGAAGACTCGTTTTTTAATTGTATACAATTCGAAATAAGAAATTAGATCTTGTTTTAATACCAAACTAGATATTATAGGACGCAGTCGTGTGTTAGTCTGACGTTAACAGTTTCTTCAGGCGACTGATTTGAGTTTAGATTAGGAAGCGTGAATCCTGCTCGCTTATCCCAACTCAAAGGCGATAATTCCGCTTTTAGTGGAGCTGAACCATACAAAAATAACATTTACCAACATCTTCAAAAGCTTGGTTTTCTTAGAAAAAAAACTAAGAATTTATATTTTGTACATAAAATATTTAAAGTCTGAATAGTAGAAATTAATTGAATATGTTTACGTTAAAGAGTGTCGAGAAAGATCTGGTCACACTAAAGATAGATAAGGCAAAATATAAAGCTGACATTGTATTTTAATAACCATACCACTTTTTTTCTATTATCATAAAAAAAAGACATCAGACGCTTGTCCCAAACATATTTTCAGCTTCTTTGCTTTATCTTCTTCTTCGGCTAGTCTTTATTGGGCCTGACGAGGAACCTACCTCCAGACGCCTCAACTCCACAGGGGCCAAAACTTTCAAATTTTTACCAGCATCTTTCAAAGTAGGTACCTTTTCCTCAGAACAAATCTTAGCAAACTACTCAACCCCATTAAAATTGCAATTTGTGCACGCATAAACTTTTGTTAACGAGCACCCTGTGTGCCCCTTTTGCTTGAATGTGTTTATATGTGTATGGGAATTAATTATGCAGGCGTATCATGGCAACAAACAGTCGAGCTCGTCCCCACCCCCCGCCGCCATCAAGCCCCAAACCGCAACTGCCGTGTATCCGTTGTATCCTTTCGGCAAAGACTCAGCTCCCACAATGTCTGTTTATCTGTGCATCTGTGTGTGTGCATTTGTATCTGTGTGAGCGAGTGCTGCGGTTTTAATTTGTGAACGCCTGTTGAAACATCGTTGATCCTTTTCGCTGTTCAGCTCCGTTTACCGTTGCATTTGCCATTAACGTTTGGATACAGTTTGATACGCCCCCGAAAATGGGTTGGCTGGTCTTAACTTTCCACTGCTTGTTGCTGCCGTTTGGCTTTGTTTGCATTTTCGCGTGATTTCATCGCCGGAATCGATGCAATCCGGACATGGGACAAGCTGCCTACTCACATTATGGGCTTTTCTGCATTTTAATTGATTTGGAGAGTATAGAGAGTACCCGTACCTTCGAAAAAAACAGAAGCTCATTTAAAGTTTAGCTGCGTTTTATATCCCTGTTGCCTTGATGCCTGACGCCATTTTTGGTGGCCATGGGCTGCCAACTGTTTTTAAATTCTATAAATTTTAGATCATAATATATGGTAGAATGTGTGCTTGTGTGTGTGGTTGGTTCTGTGCAAATGTGTGTATGTGTTTGTGTTTGCAGCTGTGAAAACTATGTCTGTGTTGTCCTGAGAGTGTTCTGTGAGTAAATTAAAGCCAAGGGTTAAGGCATATATAAGCAAATGGTTCATATGGTTTTATTATAATGTTTTTCTACGTATTCACATGAAAACTTTTGGCTTTTTGATTTCGCAGAAAAAGCAAGAGTAAGGTTGAATTATAAAATTCCAAATTATTTTCAGTCATTGAGTTTTATTGCAATTAAGTTTGGTTTGGCTTTTTGTTAGCTGGAAAGTTGTTAGTAAGGTATTTCGAACAAATTTTAATGCAAAACATTAGTTCTATTGTTTAGAGCGGTTATAATAGTTTTAGTGCCCGTCCGGTACCGGTATGGAGAATGATAATGTGGGCGTTAATGAACGTAAACCATTAAAAACTTTGGGAATCTAGAACCATGTCATTAAGTTATAACTATGATGGGGTAATATACAAATCTTGCGAGATTTTGGCTTCGGTTGGACTGAAAATCGCTAGACACAGAATTTGGAATGAGTTTGTTTTTAGGACACTGTTAAAATAATGCGTTATAATGAGAATGGCAAAAAAGAGTTGCTATTGTCTTGCAAATATTCTAGTGCATTTAAAAATATGTTTTTCAACAGTGATACAAGAATAAAAGTTTATTACTGGTTAGAGCTATATTTTTACCGTACTTTTGCAACTTTTTGCTTTCAATTTCTAAAAAATAAATTTAAATTTTCTTTGGGCCAGCACAAGAAGCTTGGTCATCAGGAAAAAAGCTGATGTGAAACTTTGGATACTTAGAATTGATCAGACCAATTCCATACCCCTGACGCCGTTTTCGCTATAAGTGTAGCGTTCATAACATCTAATGTGTTATGGCTTTTTTCCTGGCTTTTTTCCTGGAAACATTAAATTTAACTGTCTTAAATTAGCTTTGGTCTACATACATTCACATGGTGTAGTATCTTGGCGATTTCGAAGTTTTATGAAAAAGTTTGGCCTCATAAATTTCGTTGTTTTTCAGCTTTTTTGCGAGTGATGACGTCATCAATAAATTTTATGTGGAGAAGAATGGCAACACTTTTTTGTTTTTCTTGCATACTAACATTGTTTATAGTTATTCATTAAAATTAAAGTCATAAGCAACGGCATCACCTTTGTAACTTGCAACTATGACGCATTTGAAGGGAGCCGGTTTTTCTTTTGAAGGGTCTTTTGCAATTGCTAATATCCAAAAAATTCCTTAAATTAATTAGGTATAATTATACCCTGTACCGTATGGTACAAAGGGTATATCAAGTTGGTGCAAGCCGAAAATGTATGTAACATATAGAAGGAGTTGTCGGAGATACCCCAAAGTTAGCTAAAATAAAATCAGGATGACTAGAGAAGTCGATATACCCATGTCCGTCTATCCGTCCGTCCGTCTGTCCCTCTGTCTGTTTGAACGCCTAGATCTCAGAGATGGTAAGAGCTAGAGTAACCAAACTTTCACATTCGATCCCATATTATTCCATAGGAAACAAGTTTATTTTATATTTTTGATATCGGGGATAAATTATATAGCTCCTATATGGGTGTTTGAGACGACCACGATAAAAAAAAAGTTTTAGATGGATAATTCGTTTGTGCATCAAGATATCGTAATCGAATTTGGTATTCAAACGTTTTTTATGGTTCCCAAACACGGTGCCAAATTTAATCAAAATCGGTTGACTATATAATATAGCTCCCATAGGACCGATTGGCAAAAATAACTTTTTATACAAAATTTGTTGTGTTTCGTTTGTTTGTAAAGATATTTGAACCAAATTCGGCATTCAGATCTTTTTAAGGTATTAAAGTACTGTGTCAAAAATGATCGAAATCGATTGACGATATCATATACATAGCTTCCATAAGAACGATCGGCCAATAAAAAAGGTTTGCTAAAAATTCTTCTGTTTTTGGTTTTTTATGAAGGAACCGGATTTTATTGCAAGGTAGTGGTACAGGGTATCCCAAAGTCGTCCGCGCCCGACTTTACGTACGCCATATTGTTTCAATGGAATTTATCCATGTTTATATAAAAAAATATAAAGAAATTAAATTTTCTCTTAAGTAGGAAAAGTGCCAGATATCAACATGGTCCAAGAAACTTTACTATAAAAGCAGTTTATATGCTACTGTTCTTTCACAAAAATATACAATTTCGAAAGTTTTCCAATTAGCGGTTAAGAAGTTTAACTGAAATCTGATTTATGTACAGCTTTATGCTTTCCCTGGTTATCAGTTAGGTTTCTTACAACTCTAACAACTTTTTAACCCATTTTCGAATCATTAAAGCCATCAAGTTTATTGTAAAGCTTTGAAATTTTTCGACGCTTCGAACGTAATCTTGTTTAAATTTGAAATATAATTTCGAAATTTATTTAATTAATCCAAAGTTTATCTGGAATTGCTTCGGTTTGAAGCAACATAATTTATTGAGCATTTTCCTAGCAAATTTAAAAAAGAAACTTGGTAAATTTATTTTCAGAAATACAGATAAATATGAAATTAATATATGCTTTTAAGATATACAATTTTTTTTATTTCTGATGCGATCCGTGATGTCTGATCTAATGCCTGTTTTTATAAGTATAATTTTTTATAATTTATATAAATTTTTAATACTTTTTTTCTGAGCTGTATTTTTCACGTACTAATCATTGTTTTATTTTTTAATTTTTTTCAGGTCTTCTGACAGTAACATATATACATACACTAAACTTATTTACGATATGCAGCGATTCACATCATAAATTCATCAGAAACTAACCGAAAAGTCTGTCAGAATGATATATAAGGATTCCAACCTATGCCTCGAAATGCAAAAAGGGGGAGTTGCTTGTGCACCGCCCTTTTCCTAATAAAGACGGCACTGAGAGCTCCAAGCGCAGTAACAGTATTCCAGAAATGGGCAGACGAGTGAAATACTATATAAAGAAATACAATATAAGGCTCGTTAAACTCCTTAGACCAACGCTTAATTAATGGGAGGAACATCTCAAGCTTTATGCACAATGCGCCAAATACGATTATGAAATTTAAGCTTAAGGTCAAACATAACAACTACGTCAGAAGCTGCCAGAATGCGTTCTAAGAGAAAGGAGTTTATGGAATAGATTATCAGACGCTGGTCCAATCAAAAGTTAACAGACAATCAGGAATAACAAACAGGTATTTAAAATTTAAATTTTATTTAATTAAATGCTATTAATTTGTACTTTTTTTATATCATAGATCAGAATGTTATGAAACTGGAATTTAACAGAAAGTAATGAATACAACAGTCTGCACAACGGACTCAAGATTGAGGACAACATAAATTGCTCTGGTTTACAATTTTGTCAATCGAACCTGGGCGGAGCTTGGGGGAACTCTATTGTTATTCGATGAGAACAGGGACCTTCTGTTATAGCCGAATCCAAATGGCGGTATCTTAAATGAATGGACATTTTCTGGGAAAATGGCGTCTTTGAACAAAATTGATTGAGGATACTTAAGGTAAGAGTGAGTTATCTATCAAAAGAATTCTGAAGTTAATAATAAATCTAAAAACTATTTACAGATACAACAAAAGTGAGTAAATTTGGTCAACTGCACAGTGCAACTTGGTAAACAGAGGCATTGAATCCCTGGGAACAGTCTAGCTGTTGATTCAACAACTAAACCCATGGAAACGTTTTCAAATATGGAAGGTTGCGTCTAACTCCAAGATGTCAAAGTTCCTGCTACGGGATGGCGGGAACAGAACCTGGCTGGATAGAACACATCGGCCGATCATCTATCTATTTATCTTTCAAGCTTTTGGATCACAGAACGTAAAAACGAAAAAGAAGACACGTTCATTATTTTAAAACCAAAATCTTTTTTAAGATACTCTACTGTTCAGACTCAAAGGAAGCGCATTAATGCGGAAGAAATATCTCGAAGAGCGAAAATAATCTGAAAAAAAAGCTTCTGAATGATGGATTGCTTAAGAATTGGAAAGGAAAGTCCATTAATGTAGAAGAAATACCTTGAAGAGGGAGAATAATCTGAAAAAAGAAAGCTGCTGACTGATGGGTTGTATAAGAATTGTAATGCACATAGTTGATTAGCCTTTTCAAGAATTTTTTTAATGGAATTACTATCGTTCCTTGTCGATGCTTAAGTATTGCCTTTCATTAAACGAGTATAGCTAGTTATCTATGAAAATGCATGATTTGTTTTATTTTATTTTTAAAATTATATTTAACAAAAAGTTAATTATAGTAATACAAGTAGAAAACGAGTGGTATAGCATATAGTATGTATTGTAAATGAATATACTTCAGATGATAAACTTAGATTAAGCTAAACACTGTAAAAGATAATAGTAATATACAAAGGATAAGGATAAGATTTATGTGATTACTTAAAGTATCTAGAATATCTTAAAAAAATTGAAATATTTAATATAATAAGCTGATAACCTGCGATGCACTGAACCCTCTTACCAAGAAGTTCATAGTAGATGGTAGCCAAAATATTTTGGCACTTTGATGGGCATATCGCAGACACCCCTCAAAGATATTTCCAGCATAACAGACTGGCTTGAAAAGCGCAAAATAAAATAACTCAAAATTAATAACAATAAAAAATATAACATAAATATAAAAATATAATATAAATATTAAAATATAATTAATAATATCTTATAAACAAACTCACGATTCACCACATACTTGCAGAATGCTCTGTCTTTACAACCAGCAGAAGCCTCTATTTCAATACCTCTAATCCAATTGAGTTAATATCCCTCCCTCAACCGTTCAAAAATGTCATTAAATTTATAAAAAGATTTAACATATACCACCTTATTTAAATATAGAACTTCAAATAATTCGTCACTCTCATTTAATCCCTCAACAAATTTATTATTTTATAATTCCGAAACATTACTAAATATCATCCTTTGTAAACTGCAATTTAGAGGAAGGCCACTGATGCTACGGCCAAAAATAAAGCTTTCTTATAATTTAAGTTAATTTAAATAAATAAGTAGTTTTACATAGCCATAGTTTTAAACAGGAGTTGAAAAAAAAAATAGAATAATAATATGAAATAAAATATCTGTTATTCTTAACTAATTATAAAAATAAATTTTAGAATAAGCCTGAAGGCCTTTGTTACTTTGGCTTTAAAACCTTTATATTTTAGAATTAAATTCTGATTAATTAATATAAATAAATAACTTTTAGAATAAGCTTGATTTTTAATTCAATAATATTAATAATTTAATAATAATAATAAGCTTAGTAAAAGATGTAAACATACTATGGAATAGTAGTTTAAGAAAATAATAATATATTATATACAATTTCTGTTATTTCTGTTTCTATTATGGTTCCAATTATAAAAATAAATTTTAGAATAAGCTACAATTAAAAATAAGCTCTGTAAATATTGTAAGCTGTAAAATATCTAAAAAAGTCGCCAAATAAAGTTAAATAAAACAAACAAATTGAGTTTTTAATTATTTCCAACAGATATTTCAAACTGATGCCCAAACATTCCAATAAAGCTTTCAAAAAGCTTTTCAAAACCTCAAGAACGGTCACTCTAGCTCAAACAGTTGCCAAGTTATGAACAAAAGAAGTTTTGAAAAAAAGTGTAGCATACTTTTAGTGACCAATCCACTTGCTGTGCATTTCTGTTCGCCTGGTATTTCATTTTTGCAAAATAAGCGTTTTCAGCCAATTTTCGCTACCTGTGACAACAAAAACTTGTTGTCGATTCAGAAATATGAATATCGATTATTTTGCATTTAAAAAATATCGAATTTTGGACTTTGCGTTAATTGTGCATCGATGACGTCATCAACAGCATCTCAATTTGAATGTCGATATTTGGTTGGTTTTTTGTGCATGTGTGACGTCATCAACAACATCTTAATTTGAATGCCGCTGGTTTTGTTTTTGATGACGTCATCAACCGAAAAATTTTTCTGAACGCTAAAAATGGCAAAAATCAATGCTTTGACCAAACTGAAATACCAGGCGAACAGAAATGCCCAGCAGGTGGCAGCAACTAAAAGTATGCTACAGTTTTTTTTGCAAATATTTTTTTATGCCTTTGATGGACATTTTATTACAGAACTTTTGAACCGTTGCAGCTATTTGAAAAATTTAAACGCCAAACCGTTGGAAATTGAAGCGGCTTTCATTTTTAATAAAAAAAATGCTCCAAGATATGCCATGCTCACCATTTTTATACGCTTTTGTTTATATACTCTTTATTTTAGTGCCTTTTTTGCGCGCTTTTTTAGTGCTCTTTGTACCAGTAAAAACCTGCGCTGAAAATAAAAAACTCCCTCCGCCAAATAAAAACTCATCAATTTGCTATTTTTTTTATTTTATTTATTTGGATGTTTGCATAATAATAATATTTTGTTTTTATTAAGTATATTTTACTTAGCAATTTCATTTCGTTTTTGTGTTGCTTTTTATTTTTTTGTTTTACATTTAAGTTTTTATGCTAAAATTGTAAATAAAATCATTTTGAAATTTGGTTTTTTGTTTTCGTATATGTTTGTTCTTTATATATATAATATTTATGCCATGTTAATATTTAACAACTATAAACAATAAATTTAATTTAAAATACACTTATTTACGTAAATTTATATGACAATTTTGCATGGTGAGATTGCTTTGTGTATGTGTGTGTTTGTGTGCATGTGTGTATGTGTTATTATTTATGTTTGTGTGCGTGGTAAACGTTAAACAAATAAATTGATCATAAATTATGGCAAATAAATGCTTAATATCTTAATAAATTAAATGGCTTGTGTTTACAATAAATTTCAAATTCAATTATTACTTCTTTTTTTAATTTTCATTATGTTTTTGCAACAATTTAACAACAATTAATTATGTTTGTAATAATAGCAAACATATTTGGTTATTTATCTGCGGTCAAATAAACAAGTTATGTAAACGTTATACAACACTGGTAGGCCTTGTGTTCATTAACGTGGTTTTACAGTGCTATAAAATTTTAATAGGATTACAATTATAAATTAATTTAAGCATAAATTACTAGGTATACTTGTTTGCCAATTGTTGTAGTTTTACGCCTAAATATAAAATATATATTTACAATAATCATATGGCTTAAATAAAAATCTAAATTAAGCCTGAAATGTTGTAAATAAAAATAGAAATAAAATTTAAATGTTTTCGGTGTGTGTGGAGCGGGCTTAGTGGGTGTGGGCAGTGGGCTTAGATAACTAAATACTTATATATTTAAATGGGTTTATTTTTTGTCTATTTAGAGATTTAAATTTTTATTTAAATGCCTTGAAGTTAGCGCACAAATTGCTGCACTTAAAAAAAAAATGCAGCCAACTATTTAAAGCTAACTAAAAATATTAGCAAATATATTTTTTGTAAT
The DNA here is from genome assembly GCA_037043745.1 of Chymomyza amoena. Taxonomy (NCBI): domain Eukaryota; kingdom Metazoa; phylum Arthropoda; class Insecta; order Diptera; family Drosophilidae; genus Chymomyza; species Chymomyza amoena. The sequence continues at coordinate 83,673 of JBAMAX010001836.1, read as the reverse complement.
GTTATGCATATAAAAATTTGACTAGAAATTATATAAATTAATTATAATCATAAAAAATTAATACAAAAAGTGCCAGCCATATAGTTTAAAAAATTATTGTTGTAAATATTTTAAAATTTTGTGCACATAGTATTAAATAACATAATATTACTTAATTAAAACTAAAACGCAGTCAATTTATATATAATTAATTATTTTGGAATTTTTTGCTTTTACTACAACTTAATTTTTTTTTTATATTTTGTTTGCTTAAATTTATGCAACTTTAATGAACAATGCTACTTTTTATATATATATTTTTTAATTTTAATATTATATTTAGTTTTAATTGTATTCGAAATGAGTTTTTTTGTTTTTGTTTTGCTTGTTTCGAGTAAAACATATGCGAAAAAAGTCTTATTAGTTCATTTTGTTTTTTGCTTTGTTTTCTTTGAATATATTTATATATAAATCTTTTATTTTTACAACTATTATGTTTTATTTTTTGAATTTAAAAAACCCTTTTACATATTTAATTTTTTGTTTAGTTTGACGCTTTGCTAAAAACACTTAAAACAGCTGCTTGGGGCTGAGCTGTGTAAATCGTTGCGATGAATATCGGCAACATCGTTTAGGTTTTTTTTTTCTTTAGGATATGCAACTAAATTCTCTTCATTTTGTAACAAATCTGTTTCATCCTGCTACAGTTTGCTAATACTTTGGATACATCTTCAACCAGCTCCCTTCGCTTACGACATGGCATTATAGCTGGGCTGCTGAGCCACGCCCTGCTCATGCTGCTTGGGGCAACGTCCATGCTTGTCCAGATATGTGCCGTACTCGCAAGTGGGCGGCTTGCAGCGACCCTGTTGTATGCATCTAGGATAAGGCCAAGGACCTTGGGTTAGTGGGCATGTTCTGGATATATGTAGGGGTACTTGCTACTTACTTGCGATCATTCATGGAGAAGTGTTCGCTGCCGCGTTTTAGCCAATCGCAACCATAGTTGCCCGAGGAGCAATCACAGCGACAGTAGCCATCCTCCTGCAGTATCTTCTCAAAGAGTTTGGGGCAAGTGCAGCTCAAAATGGTGGCACGTTGCACAACAACCGCATTGGCGCCACCTTCGGCTTCATATTTGGCTCGTTCGATGCAGTGACATTCGGTGTGATTGACAAAGGTCAATTTTTCGGTTATGGGTCTGTGTTGATTGTTGCTTTTGACCTGCAATAAAGAGAGAGGGTGAGGGGTATAGATTAGAGTTGGCAGATATAAAGAAGAAATTACAAAAATCTTTGAAGAATCTTAAATCTATTTCCTTGATATTAAACATTTCTGGTTAAAAGTATTTGGACGGCCGATAACTAAACTATAAAATGACTAGAATCTTGCAATTTGGTTTAAGTTGTTTGATTCAGTAAAAGGAGTTGGTGAATAAAAAGAATAAATTGTGTATACAAGGATTTTTGCTGAAATCTTTTAATAATCTTGAATCTATTTTAAAATAAACTTAAATGTTAGGCCCTTTCGGTCATAAGTACTTTGGACGGCCTATAACTAAACTATAAAATTGCCGGAATCCTGCGATTTGGCTCAATTTCGTTGATTCAGTGAAAGGAGTAGTCAGTACGTATTTGTTCACTTGCTAGGAAGTGGAGTAGGTCGTAACGCGGAACTGCAAGCAGGACATTGCTTTTGGAACAACATCAGCCTAGCATCTCGCAAGAGAGTTCGGTATAAGAGGTTAGTCGAGATCCTATTAAGTCAAGGATAGCAGAAAAAAAAGAGTCAGTATAGAGCACACGATGTGCTACTATACGAACCTTACAAGGATGTGATTGTGATCTCTTCACACTTTCTGCCCCTACACAAAGAAAGATGTTTCATACGGCAGACAAAGTCCTTCTTTGATCTTTCTTTGATGAGGTTCCGGTTTTTTCATATTTATATTTTATTTGTAAGGTTATTATTTATAATATTTAAATGAAGCCAGCATCGGATCCTGGGAGGTCTCTGGTATCCCATCCCCATTAATTAGTGTTTTCTAATTATGTTGAACAAGTAGGTATAAAAAGTTAAGTAAGAAATCACGCTGAGATTAAAAATTGAAGAAACCAAAGCGTTTACTTTAAAATAAAGTTATTGTAGTTAAAATTACATGATACTTAGTTCGGAGTAAATTTTGAGATAGTTGTTTAAATAGTTGTAGTTGATTGACTGATATATTTGAAGATTTGGAGATATTTCAGATTTTGAGAGATACTGCATGCTTGGAAAAGACTTGTGAGTTTGTCTTACATGATGCTTAGCATGGAACAGAATTAGGAATAGTTTAGTTTAGAAGAATATCGTTGTCTGGTAGACTTTAAGACTTGGAAGATTGGTGCATTTTAAGAAAGGGCTGGCAAGTTGAATTTATATGATGCTTAGCACGGAGATCGCTGGTAGGCTTTAAGACTTCGAAGCTATAGAAACATTATGCTAAGAATCGAAAAAAAATTAGGAAAGTTCAGTAAAAGAATTCTTAGCAGTTGCATTACATGATGCTTAGCATTAAGATTTTGAGATAATTGAGTTTAAGAAAATTAGCTTGGGCGTTGAAATTACATAATACTTAATGTAGAGAATATTTTGAGATAGTTTAGTTGAAGAAAATGCTGTGGACTGAGCATTAAGAGGATTTTGAGATAGTTTAGTCTTAAGAAAATTAGCTTGACTAGTACTTGGGATATGGTTTGGCGAAATCTTTTAACGGATTTAGTCCTATAACTAAGCTGCAGAAGATTTTTAGAAAATATTAAAATTAAAATTATCATGGTATATCCGAGCTAAGTTTTTAAAAGTACAATATGACAGCTTATATGATGGAAGATTCTAAAAACAATGGTGGAACTAAGATGAAATGCGTGATTTCCATGCTTTTTTTTCGTAGTCGGAAATATTCACTTAGGCGGGACTTTCCATCAATTTTTTGAGTTTGCAGATTTGGAATATACATTTTTTTTTTTGGAAATGTCATAAATGGGAATTTTTCGATACTGGCGGTACTTAATTTTTTTGTAGATCTTCACACTGAATTTGGGATAAATTTTAGAAAATTTGCGATGACTGATCCAATAAGTTGCAATATATTTTTGGACTTCGGTTTTCAGAACCTGTTGATTTTTAATATGATTGCAATTTTTAGAAATCCCATGAGAAGGAGTTTTCCGATTTGCAAAAATAGTTTGTCCTAAAACTAAACTTTGTATTGATGTTCTATTTCTTTTTTCAAAGTTTCTTCAGGTAGATCCTTAGTGAATGGATCTCAATGTGTAATGAGTTTGAAAAATTGATTTAAAAATCTTATGGGGTACAACATGGCTGAAATTGTCTTGGCCGGTACGTGATTACTCATAATCTTTTGAGACCATATACTTCAGTGGGAGATAAAGCGAATGATGATGATGATGAATCTCATGAATTTTAGCTTAAAATTTATCAACTTAAAAGATGTGTAAAATAAATTTTTAACAAAAAAACCAGATAATCTATAATTAGAAATTTAAAAATAATGCAGTTTGTCTAATTGACGGAAAACTTTCTGTTTTTTTTTTTTTTTTTAATTTTCGAAAAAACTTTTGAAATAATAAATAGGTTTTTTCGACCGTCGATTGGGAAGTTTGGGGCTCAAAGCGTATTCGTCTCGACATATACCACAACAATACATCAAGTGTCAAAGAATTGCCAACACTAAAAGTTCCAACACAACAAATTTGCTTAACATATGTACTATTATTTTGTTTTTTCGACATAACCTAGGGCTACATTGCCATATGCTCCATTTAATATGCCCCATATCCCATCCATATATCCGCACAGTTTAAATATAGGGTAAAAATATTCGCTTGAATGAGTTTCAATTAAGTTCACTTTGGCTGGAATAATTAAACAGTTGTGTAAATTATTCCATACAGAGTTTATTGTGTTGCAACAACAACTCCAACAACATGGAGGATTTTCAACAGGGAATCGGAATAACAGCCAGTCAGTCAAGAGTATCATTTGCATATAGAATATAATATGTGTAGCTTTTTGTTGACAGTTTCTTGAGCTTGTTGCTCATCAAACTTGTTGTCATATTTGACGTTGTCATCTTTCTTGTTCTTCTTATTGTTCTTGTAATTCTAAATGAGTTGTCAGTTGTTGTTATCCAACGACAGTGGCGTTGCCAAGGGGGGCTAGCCGGAGGGATATACGTTTTATAATAATTCAGTTGACAACAGCTGCACTCATGCCAGTCATTAAAAGGCAACAGACTTTCATGAGATGAGTTGTCGTTGTTGTTGTTGCTGTTTTTGTTTTTAGTTGTAATTATTGGATGAAGAGTTGGATGGATGAAGTCTCCTCTCGAAATAAATTTGCGTTACATGACAAGTGCAAAATGATGAAACTTCGTATGAATTGCATAAATTAAGTGAATTCGTTTAATTAAAATTACAAGCTTGTTATTAATCAAGACAGGGAGTGAAGAGTGACAACTAGACTGACAGACGAACTATATTGATACACTGAGAGAAATGGGATGTTGATACACTGAAAGAACATCGAATAAGTTTTTGTTTCTTTACTGAAATAAAATGGTTATAATACATTTACTTCTTGATTTATAACTTCTTAAGGATTCTGTTGCACTGGAAAACCAAATATATATATTTTTTTTTAGGTAAATAATAGTTTTGTCCAAATACACCCAATTCTGTTCTACACGCTTTTGAAATAACATTTTCTAGAAAACAAAGTTTTTAAACTATTTCTTTCGATTTAGCTCTATTAAAAAAGTAATTTGATTATAATTTTGAAGAAAAATATGTTTATTAACCCAGATGATTAATCAATAAGAGCGATCTTAATCCAATTTCTTTTAACTTAATATGCTACTTAGTTGATTCTTAAAATATTACAAATATAAAACTTTTTTGTCCCGTTTTTTGTCCCATGTCGTACAAAGGTAACGTCACGCCAAAATGGGAATGCACACATTTAAGAAAATTTGACAATTTATCGACAAGACTGAATCGATTATCTTGACTGCTAATTAACTGATTCTGACAAATTGCTAAAAATTAAAATTTTCATAAATATTGCTATTTTTCCATTGTTTTGTCCTAAAAAGTTAACGTCACGCCAAAATGGAAATTCCCACTTTTAAAGAGCATTTTAACCCAGTTATGCCTATGAGTTAGTGTGCCGTTAATAACAACATTTTTTTGCATATTATTTTAAAAAAGTCGGTAAAATAAAACATTTGTATACTTCAAAACAAAAAATTATAAAAGGCCCTGAAAATAGGACATCAATTTTCAATGTAAAATAAAACCCTTAAATTTTATAAAACTTTCGAAAATGTTATAACGGTATTTGAAAACATTTATTTCGCAATATTTTTCCATATACTATAAACTTGTATTGTATTTTGTTAAAAAATTTATATTTTATATACTCATCTTTCAAAGCGTTCTTCCAATTTTCCATGTCTAAAATATAAAAATTTCGAATTTTCGAGATAACTGCCTTCGATAGCACAAATATTAAAAAAACTTTTATATGTTTACTTGCCCTGCTTCTTGTAAATCCAAAAATAATTTAGCTTGCTAATGTGACTGCAAAAGGGCGTGTATGATCGATCATAAGCTAAGTGTCCTATATGTAGGAAATTGGGCATCAATTTAGCTAGGCAATTCTCCTGTTTAATTTATTTTCAAAGCAAAGGATAAACTTTATGTCCTAAATTGCAATGATTTTTTATAAGATTTTTCTGAAACGCTTTCCTTCTTCCGCGTAAAAACAGATTTATATATAAGTATACGCAAAATACTAAAAATTATATTAAAAATTAAAGTAATAATTAATATAAATTGAAATATAAAAAAATAATTTTTAAACCTCTCTATAGTCACTTTAAATTTTAATATTCTTATAAAAAGTCAGTTTGAAACTTTATTTGAGAGCTTTACCGAACTTAATATAAAATAAAAGTCTATTCATATAAAAATGCTTAACATTTGTTTTTAAGTTGCTTCAACTATTCGCTTTAAGTCAAATACGAACTTTGACTAAGTTCTGAAGTTCCCCTTTCAAGACCACATCACCACGAGCATCATCTCGAATTATTTTATTAATTTTAGTATTTCATAAATAAAAAAAATAATTTTTCGAATTGTGCTTTATTATAACTTAATTGTCTTGAAATCTAGTTAGTTATGTGACGTTAAGTATATTATACCAAAAATTTTTTTCAGTGTATTCATAACATTTCTTGTATCAAACAAAAATATTCAAAATAAATGAGCTATTCAAAAGTTCATAAGAAAATTATCTACCACCTTAAATCTTAACATAATTTAAGAAAAAAAATTCAGTAAATAAAATGACAAAAATTTTTAATTTTTAAAAATGTTCGAAAATTACTTTCTTGACTTTATTAGCTTTTAACTTCTATGTTTTCAATATAATCGTCTTTCATATTGATACACAATTTTGTTCACGGGATATTTACGAATAGTTGACAAATAGCTGTACCCAAAAACATGTTTTTCGAAAAAATCTCAAAAACGGTAAATAAAAATTCTCGATTCAAAACCACCATAAAAAAAAGTTTTATACGAAAGTTCAATCGATGACACTTAAACATGTAAACTATCATAATTGATTAAAGTAATTATAATTTAAGAGCCGAAGGCCTTTTCCTGCCAGTGCTTCAAATTAGTTAAGTTAGATTTATAAACTTACTTAATCTTTATTAAATAAATAAATAAATTATAATTAATATGCCAAATAATAAATAAACACTTAAGAAGTTTAATTCAAGAGCGGGAGGTATGCACTAGTTCGCTACTGGTAACAACACAACCAGTTTGCTTGCAAGCGCCTAGTAAGCCCTACGCAGCTGAACCAGTTTGCTACCAGTATGAAAGCATTCACAAGCGTAGTTATATGAGACTAGGACAATATTGTACATTGGATATTCAACAGTACTGCGTTTAGAAAAATATGGGGAGTTCCAAACCAATTTAGAGCAATATTTTTTCCTGAAAGGAATATTCTCAAGTTTTAAGATAAGGAGTATTTTCTGTGTGTACACTGGTATCCGAATTTATAGGGAATGTTACTGAATGTTCGCAGGAATCAGAATAAATAAGATTAAATCGTCCATTAAATTAAGAGGTTGGCTCAGAGAGGATACATGAGAGTAAGGACTAGTATAAGTGGCATCACAATGGACCTTTTGCAGGACTAAGTGTGTCGGAAGAAAACCATTTCTACTTGGTTACCCCTATTAAGAATAGCTTTGTTTCTTCAATTCTTAATTCGAATACTAGACTTTAAAACCCTATCAAAGAGGGTCTCTTTTACCTTAGATTTTGAGACAGCTATCAAAGCATCAAAAGAACAATTATTTTTTTTTTACGAAAATCCCCTTATTTTCTTTAAGTGTACACAACTCAACTGAGGTTAACCAGCTTTAAATGTTTATGTCAATGGAGCAAAAACAACAAAGAAATTAAAGAAACTATTAAAAGTTTTAGCACATAAATGAAAACTGTAAATTTTATGGCCAAAACGCCTTGAAGCATTGAATTTTGATTGGACGGGCGCATTAAGCCAGAAAAATGCCCATAAGCCACATGGATGGAAATTGTTGTGCCATGATATATTTTGTAACAAAACTCGAGCTCAAGTGTAAATTGGTTTTTTTTTTTTGGCAAGTTTTGAGGTTTACAAGTATGTGTATAAGTGTGTGTGTTGGTGTGTGCGTGTGTGAGTGTTGCTGTGGGAAATGCTTATGCAAATTTTTGTTGCAACGAATTGAAAAAGTTTTACATGCAACTTGGTTTTTGTGTGTTTAAAAACATGGCAACATAAAATACAAGAAAATTTTCTAACATGAGCTCTATACTATAATATATAAGTGTATGTGTGTATGTGTGTGTGTGCAGTGGAAAAACGCAGCAGCTAAAGCACAATAATTGCCGGAAACGGAAGTGCAAAGTGCTGCTGGGATTTTTTGCTGCTGTTGTTGTTGTTCTAGTGTAAGGCGCTGCCATAGAAACCGCATTGAAAATTGCTGTAAAGTGGTTTAGCCTTACCCAACACTGAAAACTGAAAACTGCCTACAAACACTGCCATATACCGTTATGCGCCGTAGTGTGCACTGCAGCAGTTTTTACAAGATGGCGCCCACATTGTATTTGGAGCCAAGTCTAATTGAGGTTATGTCGTATGCAAAATATTCTGCCACTCATGTATGTGCCCAGTGTGTGCTCACCGAAGAAGGACCCAAGCAATTAGTCAAGTTATTGGAGGAGGGGTGTACCAAATACCAAAACGGGGTAAGGAAGGATCTAGATGGTTAAATTGCTGCAGCAATTGTGGAGCTTAAGTGTTGTAGTTGCCTCCATGGACAGCATTAAAATGCACTATGAAACATTTTTATATGACTCGGTATGGCTGTAGTTTGAGGCGTTTACAATGCCAAATGTGTGGGCCTGGCAGACCTGTGTAGAGGGCGTTATGTAAGTCATGCAAGGGTTTTGTTGCATACATATACTTAAAGTTCTAGCACACAGTTTATTGTCATAATATACTTTTAGTGACTTTTAAAAGTCAAGAGTTTTCTCTAGTAGGTTAAGATTGAGGGGGGTTATATGTAGAGTCAAGTTTGTCATTTTCTAGTGAACTAAGTATATTCAAACTCAATTTAGGGATAAAATTGCTTGAGATTAAAGTTTTTATAGCACAAGGAGTAGATAGTTAGAATGTTGCATGATTTTAATGCAACACATTTTGAAAAAACTTGTACTTTTCAAAAAGATTTACAATTTATACTTGCAGCATTTGCTAAAAACCGTCAAGATCAGTTAAAAAACAATAATTTCAGAGAACTACCATATGAACTTCAAAATTTATTGCTTCAAATAATTTTGCAAAGTTTTTTTAACAATAAACGCTTAAAAACAAAAAAAAAAAAAATGGTTTAAAAACATTTTACGCAAAAAAAAAAATGTTAGATTATTGTGGGTCATTTTTATAACTAAAAAATATTTTTAATTTCATGCAAATAAGGACCGAACAAAAGTCATGATTTTCAAAACCATTTAGATAAAAACCTTCACCTTATTTTTCTCTTTGCGAGTTTTTCCTATTCGGTCGACTCAAAAAACCGCTTCAAAAATAACGTTACAGCGCCCGAGATGAGGTTAATGAAAAATCAGAAGACGGCTCTGATGGCTCTACCGCATACCGATTATAAAAAATGTTTTGACGATTGGATAAACCGCTGTTAAGCAGTCGATGACGAATACTTTGAAGGAAACATATTTCGATTATGAAAAATAATCTTGCATTTTGGATTTTCTGAATAAATTTTTGAATCTTTTTGATCAATGTTGTATGTCAAAAGTATTATCATATTTCGGAATCAAGAAACAATAACTGCCTCACAAAATTGAAAAAAAAATAATGATAAGAAAAATGGTCCAGAATATTTCAGTGTTTCCATTATATTCAACTATTTATTTCATTGTGACTGAATATTATTAAATTCTTTTCTTATGAGATGTTGAAGATCGATTAAAAAAGAGGTAGTGATAACAACGAATTGATTTTTTTTAAATTTTTAAACATTATTTCTACTCAGCTTAATGTTACTTTTCATATTTTATAAATGATTATGCAAACTTTTCTTTTTACTTCGTATGCTAGTAAATGTTAAAGTGAAAACAAATTTGTTTGTGTAAATGATTAAACTAAGAAAATAGTATTCAGTTAAGTAGAAATAATTTTTAAAATAAAAACAATTTATATCTTATATTCCTGAGCTCGGATATTACGAACGTATTAGATAGTTACGCGTTTTTTCGCTCGTTAAGCTGTCACATGACTTACAAGTGAGTAGTTTTGAACTCGTCCACTTTGGACTGGTAATTGTTTAACAACCAATCCAACAGATGCCCCACCCAGTAATAAGTAATACATGGAAATGTTATACGAAAAGGTCCTAAGAATATAATTTCTAAAATATGTTACCATTGGGCTTTTACATTACATTTTATTTATAACGCCTTTGAATTAGTCTAGAAATTAATTGAGCATTCTTAAGGGAAGGTTCTTTCAAATTTGGTCGAAAATGAAGCTGACGTCTTGGGAAATATTTGTGGCATGATGAAAAGACATACAAACTTCCTGGTTTTGATTGTTAAATGCGATATGTTATTGTACAATAATTGGACATTTTTATCTCGAAGCGATTCAAAATGGAGGCTCGTGAATGCCTCGGCACGCAGAACATCGTCCCCGAATATCAGTTCTCCAGCCTCTTGTAGTGAAAAGATATAGTAAAATGTTTTTTTACGGAAATTTGTGAAATTCTCTATGGCATATATTGAATCAAAATGAGTTTTGACGAAAAATGAACTCAAAATGATAGACGTTCGAAAAAAATTTTGTTTCTTTTTTTTGGGATTTGAGCCTAGGTAGGTAGGTTAAGGCGGGACTTTGCTTCGTAACTAATTTAACATATTTTTCAGGTATATTGTTAGTATAAGCCATACAAAAAATTATTATAGTATCCTTTCAAACATGAATTTAATGAAGGGAATTGGAACAATATATAAAGACCGGTGCTTGAAATTCCGAGAAATTCGCGTTTAAAGTTTTTAGAAAGTCCTTCAGCGCGCGCTCTTTGGAGCGATCAAGATGCTCTATTTCTATAAATATAAATTGCATTGAAAAATTCTTTCATACACATAATCGTAGCTTGTTTTTTTTTAAAAGATAGATTTTCTCGAACAAATTTAAAAGAACCTACCTAAAATGGTCTAGACGGGTAAGAAACAAAAACTGCCTTATAACATTTCCAAAAAAAGTTCTTAGATGAGGAAATATGTCCAGAATAGTTCAAATATTTAATTTATTTTTTAACATTATTTGTACCAAGAGGTAGCTTTTATATTTCAATTTAATATTATTTTTAATTATTTAGGGAACAAATTTTTTTTGACTTCGTATTCTAGCAACATTTTGCTCTATGAAAGAGAACTAAGAACGAAGATAGTAACAGTAAATTCTTTCGCAAAGAAAAAATTATGCTAGAATTTAGAGGCTACTCTAAAATTAAGATGCTTATCATAAGAAATATCACATAGGAAAATAGTATCAAGTTGCAAAGTCTTTTTGTCTTGAAGCACCCAAATTGTAGATTTGTACCTAAGCGTTTTTGTTGTCTGCGTACTTGTTTTGAATCCTAACTATGCCACAATGAAATAACTCTTGAAATTTTGAAAATTTAATTTATTAACATAACACTATTTCTACCAAAATGTGTCGAAAATTTTGATTTAGCATTATTATCTTAGTTTAAACATTTATATATAAATAAATAAATTAATTTTTTTTGATATTATATCAATATGTAATTGTATGAAAACATATTTAGGATAAATGATTAAGCTAAAAGAATAACAGGACACAAGACTGCTAATTTAAATCTTTTTCCAACCTTTCGTCAAAGACTACAAGAAAATTTAAATATTACCTTGAAAAATATTATAAAAGAAGTACGCAAAATTTGATTTGAGAAAGCAATTTTAATTCTTGGTTTTTCCAAACTTGGTATTGACAAGCAGAATTCGAGCTTCTTTGCTTTAAACTTAAGTGATATGAATTCACAAGCTTAAAATAAATACAAAACAGTATTACCAAAGATTAAAGAAAACCAGCTTGAATAATATTTATTTTCACTCAATTTCATTTAAAAACAGAACCCAAAAAGAAATCTTTGCATATTTGCAACATCTCTACTGTATTTTATTTCCAATGGTGCTAGACAAATTGTAAGTAAGCTTAACAAAAATCTGCTTAAGAATTGAGCTCTAAAAAGCCACAACTTGTTAAACGCTGCGTATACCAGATATATGTAGTATGGTATTTATTTTCCCCAAGATATATTACATGTTAACTACGAATGTGTATCTTATATGCGTCTAGAGGGGAGAGGAGAAAGAGAGAGAGCTTTGTTACCAAGTACGTACTTTTCATTATGACTTTCCAACACTTTCCATAAATTTCCCTTACAGCTGCAGCTTTGTTGAGTTTGTGCTCGGGTAATAAGTCCGGAGCTGGAGCATGACTGGAGCGGAGCGGAGCAGAGCTTGGTGGCTTTTAATTTTCAAATATTTATGCTGTGGTTCGGGCAAAAAACTTTTGACTTGGAAGATTTATGCAGTAAAGAAAACTACAAACAAGAAAAAAGGTAAAAGCAATGCAAACCGCAAGATGCATAAGACAAACACGCTCACACTCACGCCCCCACTCACATAGATACACATACGCACACACACTTAGACACATGCTTAATTATCCAATAAAAGCTTAGCAAAACCACAAAAATGATTGCTTCACTTAAGATACACAAACCAAAGGAAGGCTGCCAGGAATGGAGAGACGGAGTGTTTCGGCTTAAAAAGGCTGGCAACATTTTTGCAGCAAATATTTAAATAATCATGTTGCAAGTGAGAGAGTGTTGGTTAGTATCTGTGTGTCTCCTGTGAGAGTGTGTGTGTGGAGCAAACGTTTTTTGGTCTGCATGTTTTCTGCACATTTAGCGACATAAATAACAAGCAAGAAGAAGAGGGCAAAAAAAAGGTTGGCCCTGCTATAAGGAAGCCATAAAGCAAATGCTTAGCAGGACTGCAGGGACTACACTGAGCGAAAAAATTGTCAAATCTAGGTAAATGCTTTTAATTAGGCAAAAAGCGAAAGAAAAGTGAAATTTAAGATGAAATGTGAATTTTTATATAAAAAACTTTTTTTGGCGTCGTCATTAGGGATGCGCGATACCGATCCGACATTTTCAATATCGGGAATATCGAAGTCGATGCTGAATACTCGATACCGATATTTTTGTCCTCAATTAATCTTAGATCCGATACCAATTCGCTTAGTATCGGTATCGAGATAAATTCTTGACATTTAGCGTTTGTAATTTATTTTCCAAAAAGCCTCTTTAAGGTCGTCTATTCAATATTCTGATCTAGTTGGCTCCATTTCCAAAAAATATAATAAAAGAGTGAACACAGTAATTAAAATGAACCGCTGCGTGTAAAAACAAAAAGCATATATCATTCTTAGTTTCATTTTAATTTATTATTTCTTTGTCGAGCAAACGACTCCATTTTGTTCAATTCTTCTTTAAATAAATTAAAAATTTAAAAAACCCCCGAACTTAAGTAATTTTCATTTAAAAGTGAAAAATAATAAAAGAAACTTAATGTTAAAGTACCTAAGAATCTATTAATAATTCTAAAAAAAATACGTCGCGTTGGGGGACACGCGAGGGCAGACGTCGTTGACGGTCGTATCTTACATGCAAATTTTTTGAAGTAATTCTATGAAAGTTTTTGAAGTATTTTCTTAATTTTGTTTTTAAGTTAATCTTTGTTGCTTAATTAGACTATTTGTATTTAAATTGTTAGTTTAGGAGCGGTCCCCCAACGCGACGTATTTTTTAGAATTATTAATAGATTCTTAGGTACTTTAACATTAAGTTTCTTTTATTATTTTTCACTTTTTAAATGAAAATTACTTAAGTTCGGGGGTTTTTTAAATTTTTAATTTAATTTTTTATTTCATACTTTTTATAGGTAGGTTAGGTTAAGTTAGACTTTAGTATATTATAATATACTTACTATAATTTAGATTCTTGTTAAGGTATAGATTACATTTAAGGTCAAGCTCGTTTGCTTTTTTTACGCATTCTCCCCACTTTCACTCCCCACAACTTTTAAACGGCTCGACCGATTTTCATCATGTCTAGGAACACTCGCACATAAGTCACCTTTAATACAAAAAAAAAAAAAAAATTGAAATCACTGCATGCGTTCGGGAGTTACGATGCCACAGACAGACAGACAGTCAGACAGACAAATTTTAAGCCAATCGGACAAAGTTGATGTTTTTAACTTCAAATGGCCATAACTTCTAAACGAGAAGAGATAGAGCAAAAATAGCCTCAGATTCGAATCAGTGGCGTCGTCAACTTCAATAGGACCAAATTTTAGGCCAATCGGACAAAGTTGATGCTTTTAACTTCAAATGGCCATAACTTCTAAACGAGAAGAGATAGAGCAAAAATAACCACATTTTCGAATCAGTGGCGTCGTCAGCTTCAATAGGACCAAATTTTAAGCCAATCGGACAAAGTTTATGTTTTTAACTTCAAATGGCCATAACTTCTAAACGCGAAGAGATAGAGCAAAAACGCGAAGAGATAGAGAAAAAATAACCTCAGATTCGAATCAGTGGCGTCGTCAGCTTCAATAGGACCAAATTTTAAGCCAATCGGACAAAGTTTATGTTTTTAACTTCAAATGGCCATAACTTCTAAACGCGAAGAGATAGAGCAAAAATAACCTCAGATTAGAATCAGTGGCGTCGTCAGCTTCAATAGAACCAAATTTTAAGCCAATCGGACAAAGTTTATGTTTTTAACTTCAAATGGCCATAACTTCTAAACGCGAAGAGATAGAGCAAAAACGCAAAGAGATAGAGAAAAAATAACCTCAGATTCGAATCAGTGGCGTCGTCAGCTTTAATAGGACCAAATTTTAAGCCAATCGGACAAAGTTTATGTTTTTAACTTCAAATGGCCATAACTTCTAAACGCGAAGAGATAGAGCAAAAATAACCTCAGATTAGAATCAGTGGCGTCGTCAGCTTCAATAGAACCAAATTTTAAGCCAATCGGACAAAGTTTATGTTTTTAACTTCAAATGGCCATAACTTCTAAACGCGAAGAGATAGAGCAAAAACGCGAAGAGATAGAGCAAAAATAACCTCAGATTAGAATCAGTGGCGTCGTCAGCTTCAATAGAACCAAATTTTAAGCCAATCGGACAAAGTTTATGTTTTTAACTTCAAATGGCCATAACTTCTAAACGCGAAGAGATAGAGCAAAAACGCAAAGAGATAGAGAAAAAATAACCTCAGATTCGAATCAGTGGCGTCGTCAGCTTTAATAGGACCAAATTTTAAGCCAATCGGACAAAGTTTATGTTTTTAACTTCAAATGGCCATAACTTCTAAACGCGAAGAGATAGAGCAAAAACGCGAAGAGATAGAGAAAAAATAACCTCAGATTCGAATCAGTGACGTCGTCAGCTACAATAGGACCAAATTTTAAGCCAATCGGACAAAGTTGATGTTTTTCTCCCCACTTTTACTCCCCATAACTTTTAAACGGCTCAACCGATTTTCACCAAACATGTCTTACAACACTCGCACATAAGTCACCTTTAATACAAAAAAACTAAATTGAAATCACTGCAAGCGTTCGGGAGCTACGATGCCATAGACAGACAGACAAACAGACAGACAAACAGACAGACAAACAGACAGACACGCCCCTCTTTTTGCGTCGGGGGTTAAAAAACGCCAAAAGTCGATACAGATACCTTCCATAACCAATTCTTTTTAGGAGGAATCGAATCGGATCGGGGTTGAGTTTTTTGGAATACATACTCAACACTTCCCTACTTGGGGTATCGTCGTGCCTTTCGCCATGACTTGTTTTTTGTGCAATTTTTAACGAACAATAGTTTTATTAAAGGAAATACATCCATTTGTTGGGCGCGAAATTTTTCCTTGCTTTGTTGGTTTTTAAAAAGAGGTAAAAAATCAAAAAAATCACAAAAACGCTAAGCCATCTTCATTCGTTTTTTAATTTTTGTCTTTAATATAAAATTTTATTTCTATCATCGTGCTCATCGTCATCATTTATTTTCTTTTTTAAATTTTAGTTCTATAAATATAGACAATTTTTATAATACATATTTAAAGAAATATTTTCGTCGCGACTGGAGCCGTAAAGCCAAACCAATAGCCACACAAAAGTTTGACTTGCCAAATAAATAACCCAATTAAAAATATAAAAACTGATATTAATTTAACGAAATTATTGATTAAAAAAGTTGGTAATTATTTAAAAATTATAAAATGTTGCCTAAGACAATAATAACTTTTTGTTGGAATTTAACAAAACTATTGCTAGAACAAGTTGTGAATTACACTCGTTATCATATAAAAATATAAGAACAAAAATATTAAGTGCTTACATAAAAGGTTTTTAGTACGCTTTTTTAGCCAGAGATTTATCTATATAATTTATACCATACATAACACTAGACTGTATAGCTGTAAGCTTTGTGTTTAACCTATTGGATTAAAGGCTTAGTTTTAATTGGGATGATTGCCAATAAATCATGATTATATGATTATAAAAAAGCGGAATAGCCCCACTAAGCATGATCTCTTCAGAAATATGTATAATATTAATAGTATAAAATTTGAATAACAAATGAAGCTTCAATAAATTGAAAGATATAAAAACAATATATTGTTCAAATGAGGTGGTCCTCCTATTGCACTGGTTGATCCGGTCAACGTATGGAATTAATGGTGGATTGAATGTTGGCTTCTAACTCATCAGGACTTGATGGGCCTAAGACTTAACATGGCATCAATTCTTGGTTTGATAATTTAAAAGCCATTCAGCCAAAAATGGACTTCGTCAAAGATATTTTTCCCATAAAAAACGTTTTTCACCACATCCAGCGCTCAATTAGCGAACTGACGAAATAAAATGGTGAAATGACAAACCTTAATGATAACAACTAACTTAAGATGTCAAAAATCCATCCACAAAGATGGCCGCCATAAGTTATCAAAATACTATCATTCCTATTGGTAAGCCCTTTATTAATATGGCGGCCATAACCTAACAAAATCCTATCATCTCTATTGGTACCAAAGTTTCTCAAGAATACAAATCAGTGTAAAAATTCATAGCTAATTTAAATTAAATTAAAGAAAATTATGTTTTTTGTGCGATTTTTAACGAACAATCGTTTTAATAGGGGAAATACACCCATTTGTGGTGCGCGAAATTTTGCGTGCTTTGTTGGTTTTTAAGAGTTAAATAAATAAAAAATATCGATAAAAAATATTAAGCACTTTTTACATTCGTTATTTATTGTTTAATATTTCTCTTTATTTTAAAAATATTTTTGCTATCATCGACATCATTTATTTTCCTTTTTTAATTGTAGTTCTATAAATATAGATAATTTTCTAATACATATATATTTAAAGAAATATTTTCGTCGCGACTGCAGCCGTAAAGCCAAACCAACAGCCTCCAAAAGTTTGAATTACCAAGTGTATAAAAGTATAAAAAGTAGTATTAATTTAACGAAACCATTTATTAAAAAAGTTGATAATTATTTAAAAATTATAAGATATTGCGTAACTCACTATCAACTTTAAGCTGGAATTTAACAAATTATTGTTAGAACAAGTTGTGAATTACACTCGTTATCATATAAAAATATAGGAAGAAAAATATTTAGTGCTATCATGAAAGGTTCTTAATACGATTTTTTAGCTTGAGGCTTATCTGTCTAATTTATATCATACATAAGACTAGACTAGACTGTGTCGCGATTAACTTTGTAGTTTACTTATTGGATTACAGCCTGAGTTTTAATTGGGCTAATTGCCAATAAATTAATTTTTAAAAAATCAACTTAATAATAATTTTCTGTTTTTAAGCTCGATTTGTTATATAAGAAGTCATTTTTTGTATTTTATTGTTTGTAAGCAATACATTTTTTGCAAAGAACTCCGATCCTTTTTTAGGTTAAAGTAACTTTTTGGACTTATAGCAGCCCTTTACCACCATAAGAACGATAGGATTTGAAATGGAAATAAAATACATTAGTTTTGGACAAATATGGTGTGCCTTATTTGTATTGGATGGGTATAAACAACAATCGTTCAAATGACCACCTCGGCTCTTTTTGCACTGGGTGATCCCAAAACTATTTCGGGTGGTGTGGCTTTAATGGTGGATTGAATGATGGCTTCCATTTCATCAAGAGTTGGTGGGCATTAACCTAAGACTTAACATGACACAAAACATTTATTTTTTCGGGATGTGATGATGCTTCATGAATCACTTGGGGTTCTGATTCGTACTAATAACGACTATTTTGTTTATTAAACAGGACATTCAAATAAAATGAGACGCATGGAAAACAATTTTTCCAAGAAATTCGCGTCTAGAGTCCAACCGGCGAACTCTCGACGCAAAATGGGGAAATAGCAAACCTTTATGAAAAGAACTGACATAAGATGTCAAAAATCTATCTACAAAGGTTTCCGCTATAAGCTATCAAGATCCTAACATCCCTGTTGTAAACCCTTTATTTAGAAGCAAAATTTTTAAGACTATATATCACAAAGAAAGAAAATTCTTTATAATATTATGGTAACCAGTTGAAAAAAAGTATAACTTATTTACTAGAGAGTACTAGAACTGAAAGCAATGTAAATGAATAATTAATCTATTGTTTTTTTTTTTTCAAACATCGATACTTTTTTTCGATTTTCGATATATTTTTTACAAAGAATCTGAAGATAAACCCACTGTTAGCTAGGTAAGTAATTAGCGGCAGAAGCATTTTTTATTCAAAAATATTAATTTATATAGAAAATATACAATTTTTAACAGGATATTGGTAAGCCATAAGCCTGCCAACAGTAGTATCTTTTAGGCAGACATTTTTGGGTTTCCCCATCTTGAACATGAGCTCAGTAGTTTACTGTAAGTAATATGTGTTTTTGTAAAATATATCCTTCCTTTTATTACACAGAGGTAAAATACTGGACTCATGACAGTTTAGCTAAATGTCATTTCCGAAGTAATTTGCTGCGTAGAATCCGAGTCCAGAGGTAAGAATTGTTCTATCACGTTCAGAATTTTGAGATATTTAAGGGAATGTATCCGAAAAACTGTAGTTTTTTTCAAATTTTTTGGTCATGTACAGGGTGTCAAGTTTTTTTACAACATTTAATTCCTCTCTTACCTTTTAATTTAAAAGTTCAAGAGATCAATTGACGATACTTTTTTCGCAAAGTTATGGCTTTTCAAAGTTACGAAATGTTTTCTTTCGACATCAAAATGTTCACTTGGGGTTTACTTTTCTGACTTCATATTCTGGCCAATTCTGAATCCACACTTCGATTCTACGCGCCAATTAATTCGAAAATCACTCTTAAATTTCCAACAACTAAACCATGTTGATCTGTGTTATAGATCTCAAATGATGAGTGTAGGGTAGATGCTGATGATGGGTTGCTAACGCCTATCCAATTTATATCATTAGAAAACAAGTTAAGAACTTTCCATTTTTTTCTCCCAGTGTATATTCTTAGAGTTGCTGTGGTTATTGTTGCTGCTATGGGACACAAACAGGTCACAGGCAAGTTGCAAAAGTTGCCATCCCATCAGGGCCAGGCAATAGGAGTACAGTAGGTAGGAGCGTCGCTTCGGAGTCGTAGGAGCAGCATCAACGGTCGGTCCATGATGTCAGCGCAGTCAGCGGCTGTCATTGAGAGGTGTCAAGTGCCAGAGGCAAACAGCTTGAGTCCTACCAACCACTCCCTGGTTCCCGCTGCTACCGCCGGCACCTATCTGCAGCTTCTAGAGGGGGACTTGCCAACATCAAAAAACATTCTTACACATAATTTATGTTGCGCAAATTTTGTGGCTTGTATGTTTGCATGTGTAGGTGTGTGTGTGCCTCTCTGTGTGTGTGTTTGGAGACGTCGCTCTTCATTGTTGGTAAGAGTGCATTGCACTCAACTAAGCGACGATGTTGCAAGTTGCAAGCGGCAAGAGAGCGCATTGTGAGATTTATGACAGAGCCAAGCGCCGGTGCGCTCCCAGCTTCTCAAGTCTTAGCCATCCCGGCTGTCGTCTGTTCTGGGTTCAATGCACTTGGACGACATGTCGTCGTCCATGGCCCACGCCAAACACTTTCACCCAAAGAAGTTGACTAGAAAAATGTTGGCTAGCAAGTCAACAAAGGAAAGGCGCAACGAAAGAAAAACTCTCATAGGCCATGTCGAAATTGTGGCTCAAACGTGAAAGCCAACGCCCCCCCGCCACGTGCATTTGGAGTAAAGTAAAAGTTAATTGGCTGACAGCTAAATCGAAGCACTTTGCATGTCCTGCCATCAAAAGAAATCTTTTTGAGCGCAGCCAATTTGAAGCCTGCAGGCTGAAGCGTTTAATTAATTTGCCATGAAATATTTGACTACGGACTAAGTAGATACTCCGTCTCAGCTGTTGGCCATTTGTGGCATCCATTCGATATGGACATGGCATAATCAAGCGTAGGCCAGTGTCAATAATCTTGATTATAATAAATGGCCAGCTGTTACATATACAACTAAATAAACACACAGATACACGAAAGCCAACTAATATAGTGCTTACATACTAAACAATAATTGCTTTGGACCAGGACAAATTTTAACTGCAATTAAACAGGATGCTACTGAGAATTGCCTTAATGAATTGTTAAGCAGTTAGACTGGGATAGCTAGTTAGATGGACTCGAAGTCGTGGAGGTAGTTGGCGGGAGCGAGACGTTTGGCATGGGTGACACATGTTCTGCATAATGCAATTTCCGCAAACCCGCATAAATCCCCAGCAAGGAAAACGCTTGTCACAAATACATACACAGACACTGACACGCACACAATTGCATATTAGCAACAGCTACCGGAGGGAGAAAATATCCCAACTACAACGAAGCATTAATGCTCTTTAATCCAGTTTAAGTTGCCGAAGTCTAAAAAATAAATCCGATTCCCAAAATGATTTTGTGAAAAAATGGCGGAAAATAATGATATTTTAAAGTGCATAAATGTAAAAGTGTAGTTTGGATATTTTCTCTCTACAATAGCTATTTATGTTCTATCGAAATATTAAATCAGAGAGATAGGAATACTATTTTTGTCTCCTACTTACTGAAGTCTTCTTAAGCTAATATTCTTAGATCTGGCAGAAAGGTGACCTTCGATTGGTTGATAAGCTGAGTGTTTTACCACTAAGAGAGATGCAAGACGTCTGAATCTGTTTCTCAACAGAATTCGGATTACGTTTTTCGGATGGTTTCCCTATCAGACAATAAGTTATGTTTTGTGTTAATATTGGATTATAAACTCTTGAATTTATCAGATGATTGCCAATATATGAGTAACTGAAAAAATGGATGGGGAAACCAAATAAGATAATTTTCAATTTTAAAAAGACTTTGAGATGACCATGCAGTTATTTTTTTTTTGGGAACGAAGGTGAAAACATCACAAAAGTGAAATTATTCGCAAAATTTTTACGGTTATGAAAATCAAAGTCACAATAATAATAACCCTAGTATTACAGAGAAATGTATCCCCTACATATTTAACTTGCTGCTGTAGTTAAATGGTAGCTTAAACCAAAAATGAGAAACATTTGGGAAATTGAAATGAATAGGACATGTTGAGGATACAAAAATTTGAAAGATTTTTTAACTAGTTTTTTTTGGAAGTGAAAAGAAAATGAGAAATTTTAATAATCACGCAATAATGATGAACATCACATATGTGATGTTAAATACAAAAATTTGTTTCGGTAAGAAAATCTAAATTAAGCTTATGATTCTTCCAATTGAAGTAACCGATAACACTAGTTTATACTAGTACAAAAAATGAACCTTCGTATAAAAGATATTTAGGGGAGAAATTCGAAAATGACAACTTTTTTTAGGAACGTTTTTCAGTTATTCGTCAATATTTCGTGAGTAAAATTTTGCATCGATATAAAGGACGATTAGATCGAAATGTATTAATGTGCTCTATATATTTTCGACCATTTTTCAAAAATGAAAATATTAACATTTTGAAATTATGTTAAGCTAAAAGAGAATTCTTTTACGAACATTTCAAGTCCAAGATATTCGAAATATAATAAAAGGAACTGCAGTTGATTTAGAATCGTAATCGGAAAAAATCACGACTACAGCTGTTCTCGAGTAATTGAAGAAAATATCTAAAAAAAATCCCAAAAAAAAGGTTTTTCGAAAAAATCTCGGAAATTGTGTTTTTCGTGTTTCTCGACTCAAAAATATCCTAAAACCGAAGGTTCTTTCGATGACCCTTAAAATTGTTATTTATTGTAGTGAGCGATAGTCTACGTAGTAAATTCGATCTAAAATTGCAAATATCTTTTGATTTAATTGGCAAAAATTTTGTAAATGAGTCTGTTAAATTTTTTTGGAAGAGTAAATTAAAAGGTGCTGCCCTGGTAGAAATTTTGTAGATATCTAAGTTTTGAGCTATGATCTTTAGAAATGCAAAAGAGAGTCTGAAGTGCTTTTTTTGATAGATATTTTTAAATAAAAGAAGCTGCTATTGGCTTCAAAAAAATCAATTTTTTAATTCCTGCTAAAGTTTTTTTAAGCTGGTAGAGGATTTTTACTAAGTTTTATTAATGTTATTTTTATTTATTTCCATACTCCTTTTGAACTTAAGGTTCCTTCAAAGATTTCCTGTTTAAGTACATAATAAAGCATAAAAAAAATTATTAGCTTTGACATTAAAAAAAAAAACGTTTGCTAGCAAAAGACATCTGAAAGTTATTTCTATAAAAATTTAAATATTAAAGATACATCCTTTTTAAAAAAATATGCATATAAAAAACTATTGTTTGTAACCTTTTAAATTTATCGGTTGATTCTCAATAAATAAATATTCGGAAAATAAAATTTAAAAAAATAATTTGTAAATTGAAATTATGAAAGCCCGCTAGGCTTATTGATTTACGGAAATAAATCAATTTCATCATTCGAAATTAAAGTTCGCATCACGACGGATGGCCTTAAGGACCAAGAGGCTAATTGTTTAATGAATAATAAATATTTGAATATAAAATAAAAGAGAAAAAGTATAGGCAGAAAACCGCAACGAAATTTCGAAAGAATTTTAAATTTGTTTAACTTAATTTTTTATTTAAAGCATGATAAATACTTGAAAATAAAATAAAATGGAAAAAGTATAGGTAGAAAGCCACAACGAAGTTTCAAAAGAAATTTGTTGTTTAATTTTTCATTGTTTAATGAATGATAAATATTTGCATATAAAATAAAATATAAAAAAATATAAGTAGAAAACTGCAACGAAATTTCAAAGGAAATTTTGTATTTGCTTAATTTTTTAGATTTCCGTATAAATAAATCCCTGCTGCAAAGTAGTTGTCAAAATATATTATGGTCACCTTGGTCGGCTGAATGCCTACAAAACGAAATGATCCCCAAAATGAAAGCATCTTTCAAAAAGGATTTACTTAAAAAACTCTCCAGGCTAGATAAATTACAGAACAAATCTAATCAGCGCAAAAATGAAAAAAAAAACGCCTAGAAAGTCTATTAAAATATAGGGCAACCAAACCCCCCTCCGGTGGCTTAGTCCCTATTAAAAACGCTAATTTATTTACATAAAAAACCTTCGGTTATTTGCATTTTAAAGAGTCTTACTCTCTCTGCGTTGCACTCTTCATCTGAAGCTGCATGTAGCCAACGTGCAACCTTAAAGCCATGCCTCATAAAGCCCAGGTGCAATGCGTGTCACATTGGCTTAGTCCCCTGCTGGGGAAAACTGTCTGACAGTTGCACTCGAGGAAACTTTCGAGAGCAAACTTTATGCCAAATACCCGTTGACATTTACCGTTGCATGTTTAGATTTATGCCGGGCCAAGTCGGAACCGTAAGCAAAGTTATGCTCAGCGATTGACAGGCGTCAAGGAAGAGAGGCAACTCTCTTGGCCTCTTGGCTTAGGGTTCGTCGTTGTGGCAAGCTTGACTAATTTTGTTGCAGGGTAAACGACAACTGCTGGGCAAGTTTAGTTTATGCTTCAAGATTAGTTATGAGTACTTGACAGAACTGCCAACTTTTTTGCAGTTGCTGGCTGGCAGCTACCAGATTAGCTTAAGCTTCAAGGTGAAGTTTATAGGGATTGAGAAAGCATATGACAAAATAAAAGTGAAGCTTTAAGAGGGCTGTTTGAGGGGAGAGCGACTCTTTGAGCAAAAGTAATATATTATTGCTGAATGTAGTCCAAATTAATTTTTTGCTTCTAAATTTCAAATTATTTCGAATATTAAGGATTTCCAAGGTACTTAAAAAAAATGCTTCCAACTTCTAAAGTAACTTAGGACAATAAGGAATTTTTTGGAGAGAATGATATCCATTTTTTTATTATTTATGCTTTATTGAATTTTAAAGAAAGCGAACTGCGGTTTTAGAATGTGTAAGAGCTAAATCTAAAAAAAAGTGAAACATAAAGAGGGCGATTTGATGGGATTGCAATTCTTTCAGTAAAAGATTTTTTTTTTGATTGCAAAAAGTAATTTTTCAAACTAGTCTTGTCTACATATATATATATAATCATAATAATATAATATATAATATAATACATAATATAATATATAATATGGTCCTTCAAAAAATATACTTTCTAAAGGTCTTCAAAACATACTTTTTTTTATTTGATCGAATTCTTTAGTTTCCACTGCTTAAGGTTTGAAAAATTGATTAGCTGGACGGTCTTGGGAATATGCTGGTTGGGATAGCACTTTGAACCTTATTTAAAGGATTTTTGAGAGTGCGACATTGATCGGTAATTTTTTGGTTAAATCTTATCTACCAGTGATCGTATTAGTCTCTTCTGTTGTTTTTCCACTGATTAATTCAGTGGACATATTCCTAAAGTTTGCGGCAGCGAGAAGCGCCTCAAGACTCCGTAATCTGAATCTTCTCATCAGGCTACAGTAGTGTCTTATCCGATACTGAGCATAATCGCTGGCGCCCAGGAAAGGCGATGCTGCTCCACAGCTCAGATATGAAATAATAAGTTCGTAACACCCTATGCGGAGGGAAAAGATTCATGATTTCTTTCTTTCAGTGGAGCATAGGGCTAAGGGAGAAGATTAGGAGAGAGAAACTACTATCAGGTTGAATGAGCTATTCTATGCTTGTCTCGAAGATAAGAAAGAAGAAGATCCAAGAGCGGGCGTCTTCTCTGATGAACTTTCACCCCACCTTCTGGCCAAGGTATGTTTCAAAGCTTCTGTTCCGTCTTCCCAAACAATGTCTTTCAGACAGAGATATAAGCTGTTTGGAAAGCAATAAGAGTAAACACAAGCCTTAATAATCCACTGCTGGGTTCTACGTCATTCAGGTGTCCCTGGTAACGAGGCGACGGACGATTGCGCCAGGAACGGCTCAGAGCTGGCAGCTAACTGTAGTGTCCGGTTGTCGGATCTCCTCAGCACTCTGGCTGAAATTTGATTTGTTGATTTGGGACGTCTTACATGTACTACATTCTCCTCCACAATCCCTCCCTATCTTCAATTCCTTTCCTTCCCTTCTTTTAATAATTCAACACAATTAACCTCTTGGTCACAGCCTAACCTAACCAAGCCTAAGGAACAAATCTTTACGAACTCTTTTTTTTGACCCCCTATGCTCCAAATAAGAGTTAAAGAATCATATATATATACGAACTCTTGTGATTCCACAAGAACAACACTACCATATGGAAAGGAGATAGTAACGGGGATCTGCTTAATACGCACTTAATACGCACGTCTTAAGGATGCATGTTTTCCATCACAACTTCTTTTGTTGCTGCGGAGATGATGACGAGATAGAATATCTAAGAAATCTCTTGTTAAAATAATCTGGGTCATTGCAGGCCTAGATTTCTTTATGGAATGCTCGAACCAACCAGTTACTCCAATAAATCACGCTCAGGTTGTTTTTCTTGTAACATGTTCTTCATTGACTGCTCCTAATAGTTTATATATTTGCAAGGATTCTGCATTAATAATGAGCTTGCCAGGGCACTTCAGACGTAGTGGGGAGGAAAAACAATGTCCCTTTTTCGTCATCTAAAACCAAGGAAGTTGAAATGATCCGTCTTTCAGTAATCTCCAATCGCAGGTGGTTGTAGAGATTCTCATGTACCGGCCGCAATCATCTGCACCCTATTTACCAGAAGCTTTCGATTTGGCATTTCAACAAATCTCTTGCTGATGATGGCAACTGCTTTTAAATAACTGTTGACGTTACCTTCCCACCAGATAAACCCACTATTGCCTTCATTGTTGCACCTGCAACTTATTCCGTGGCCTTTGTCAACGCTGATATATCAGCTTGCGCTCGTAGCATAAGCCTTGTATGGAGGTAAGAGGAAGACCCTGTTTAGTCATCTAAAAGCAAGGATATTGACAAGAGCCCTCGATCAATAATCTCCAGCCTCAGGTGGTTGTAGAGATCCTCCTATACCCGCCGCAATCACCTCAACCTTATTAAGCAGATGCTTTCTCTTGGCTTCTTAATCTAACTCTTTTTGATGACGTCAACTGCTTCCAAAACAACTGTTGACGTTATCTGCTTGCCAGATAAGCCCACCTTTGGGTTTGCTTCATTGTTGCAACTCCAACTTATTCCTTGGCCTTTGCCAACGCTGACCTATCAATCTACCCTCGTAGCTAAAGCCTTCGGTTATTGTTCTGCGAACCATTATCACATCAATCTAGATTATAATTTTAATAAAGTCAAAGGTTAATTATGAGCGAGCATGACGCAGGTACACGCCTATGCCAAACTTTTTTTTTTGTGTAAGTGGCATACATAATTACACATTCTCAATTTCAACATATTGAAAGCTCGTTATATAACACAGCATGCAACAATGGCAACAAAGTCAAAGCATAAATCACCAAACAAATTGAATTATAGTTGCGTCATTAAAAACTCATTTCTGTCATGTGGTTGCCACAAAAACAGACAGACAAGCTCAAACGATGATAAAGAAATAAACAATAAATAGGTGGAAACGTTATAATTATGTTGCAACATGGCGCCCTCAAGCATGACCTACGCCCCCACCAGCAAACAATTACAAAAACAAAAGCGTTGTTGCAACAATTAGAAGTCAGTGGCAGAGTCAGAGTCAGACCTTGTCTGTCCTCGGCTGCAAAACACTAAATCCAGCTCCGGTTCAGTTGTTCCAGCATTTCTCTGGCTCGTTGACTGCCAAATGAACTAGTTGAGTAAATACAATGTGCAGCTGATTTCGTTGCGCTTTGTCGGGTTGTTGGGACTGTTGACAAATGTAAGTCCCATGAGGGGTATTTATATATATATACTACATATATATATAGTGTATACCGGTGTGTAAATAAACATGGGCTTGTTTGTTGTCTCTAGTTACTGCATTCAAGCACAACGGAAATTAAATGAAAACTCTCAATTGTTGCCATTCCGCCAGGGAGAAAGCCCTGCCAAGGCGCGCGCGCGTCATTGTGCTTTGCTGCAGCCTGCAGCGTTGCCTTGTTTATGCGTTCGTCAGCTTTGTAAAACTAATTTCTTAAAATTTCTTTCACCTACAGTAAGTAGGCCATCGAAGATGCTATAAACTAAGCAGCCTCAATTTGAAATTAATAACTAATTTTTGGAGAGCTTCAAGGATTATGACGACTAACCAAAAATACAGATTGTCAAATTTCGAGCAGGATGTTTTGTTTGAGAATAATAGGGACAGCATATAGGCTCTAAAAAGATTATCATCTTTCACATCAAACTAATTTATTATGTCGTTGGCTAACATTAAGAGCCTAGTGTAAACCAGTTGCGGATTGCAGGCAACCCACAAAGTAAAAAGTGTTTCGTCATCATATGAAGAAAATATTGGAAAAAATCTTCGATTTGATCTCTTAAGATGACCTCTGCAGATGAAATATCATGGACTTTATTACGCACTTGTTGGCAGCCACTCCTAACTCCCAGTCAGGATGCAAAATTCCAGCTCCAGTAGCCAACGCATTAACCCCCCTTAAGTTAATAATATACTTTACAATACTCACAAAGAAATGCAAATCCACGTTCATGGTGCGTTTGGGCGCACAGACCTGGGTTCGACTATGACAGCAACCGCTATCCTCGCTGCAACGATACAGCACGGTGCAGTGCGGCGTATAGATCTTGGCCGGATCACGTTGGATGCGTTCACAGCGTCGCTGTGGCACACGGCAAGTGGCTTCCTTAAGTATTTGATTAAAGTGTGCCGTAGCCAGGGCTGTAAAAATCATAAAATTGAAAGTATAACTTTAATTTGAGCTACTCCGACATGTCCTACCTCTTTCCTGAGCCTGCTGCTGTGCATGTTGACGATGACGCTTGACCACAGCCTCGGGCGTGCCCAGCTGCTCGACCTTTTGTCTTGTCAACCTTCCGGCTATGTAATTGCGTGAGTAAATGTTGTCCGCATCCTACAAAAGATACAAAAAACAGAGAGATTAAGATCATGAAATTAAAGTTTTAACTGCCAGCAGCTGTAAAGTTTGTCATTGCATAATTGAATTAAAGGGAGACAGCTTCAGGGTTGCCACTGCTGTTGGTTGTTGTCTGAGTTGGCAGTAAATGCAGAAAATCAGTGACGTAGATGGGTTTTTGTGAAGGGGAGATGTTTATGGGTTAAATATAAGTAATGGAATTTTTTTCTTGACTTTTCTGAGTTAGTATGCGTTAGGCAAGAAATGTTTGCTTTACTTAATAAGGAGAAGAGTGCGAGTTTGTTCTTATTTTTGTTAATAATATTCCAGTTTCTTTCAGTGTCAAATTTCAGCCGTTTGTTGCATTATGACCTTATGTTAAATTTTGACCTCCAAAATTTGGAAAACTTAATTCATTAAACTCTGATTGAAATGGTTTAACTTATTAAGTAAGAAAGGCCAGAGCCTAAACTTTTAATTTCGATACAAAAAAAATCGCATAATACTATTATATAGGAGAGGGAGGGGTAAAACGAGCCACTTAGAAAATATTCAACATCAACTCTCCCTCACAAACTTTACGCCGGACTCTAGATTAAAAAGCTTAAAAAGCACGCTTTAATAGCATAATAACCGATCAAAAAGTAGAAAATAATTTTAAAGAATCAACGTTTGCATTACAGCTATAGAAAATTACGATAATCAATTACGACTTATTAATTTGGAATAAGATGAAATTATTAATAATTCTTTGAGTTATAGTAAAAAAAAACGTATGGTTCAATTTACAATATTTTCATATAATTTAATAAATAGCTACTACTGAAATAATTGAAATAAAATATTGAATATTTTTGAAATGACACGCGATCTCCGGCGGCGCCAAAAAAAAAAGTTCCTCCACTGCTGGAGTGATTGCAGCCATCTCCGTTGATAAAACCTAAAAAAAAAAATTTTCGTAATCTAAGACATATTGTCTGTACGATGAACCTCGGGCGATCAAAAAAATCGAAAATTGACAAAATGGCGGCATGTTGAAAAAAAAAGTTAAATTTTTCCCAACATTTTGGTCGTTTTTGGCCTGCCAAAATTCGATTTTTGATCTGATCAAAAAACTGGAGGTTCATCGTATGGAGAACTATATAGAGGAGATGCAAAAACAAATTTGATAGCGATCGGATCATTTGTCTTCGAGTAATCACTCCAGCAAATTCGAAAAATGCTGTTTCGAGAAAAACGCGTTTAAGGGGCACACCTAGTGTGAAATTTTCAAAAAATTAATTTTTTTTTCCATATTTCGATAGGTTATACCTTCAGAAATAACATATTAAAATTTTAAATCGATATCTTAAATAGTTTTTGAGCTACAGCCATTTAAATGAGTAGCTGCTCGGCAGTTAGATTGTTGGTATATACCTGAGATCGCGTGTCATTTCAGAAATAGTTTAATATTTTAGCTCAAAAATTCTACCGTATATTCTCAAAACATGCATAAATATACCATCAAAATTTTAGATAGATGGATTCACTAGCTTTTTTTTTGATTCCAATAATGGCCTGTTAATAAGTTATCACACTAGATGTGCCCATTAAAGTTCACATTTTCGTTATCCACTATTATAGAGCGACTACTCCTTTAAATGGCTGTTACACAGAAGACTATTTAAGACATCGATCTAGAGCCATAGTGTGTCATTTGTAAAGGTAGAATCCTATCAAGATGAATGGAAAGAAGAACTGCGACGCACTTTGAACGAATGTAACACTAGATGTGCCCTTAATTTAGAAACTGCAACGTATGTTGCTAAGCCACAAGATTTGCTGGCTAACCGACATCTAGGTGGCACCAGTATTAACAACACATATTTGTTTTTACGCTAAAATCACAGAAGTAGATGTGAAATTGGTCTGCAAGCTGCGTACCAGTGAATCATGACAAGCCGTTGCTGTAGGAATTTACGTGATAAGGTTCCAAATATATGGAATATATTCGATTCCGATATTCAAGACCATTTGTCGCTGCTGCATGCTGAAGCTCGAAGCTATCTAAATCTTCCATAAATATTTAAAAAAATCTGGCGACGAAAATATCTTTTTATTCAAGACCCTTCCCTTCGGATTCGGCTTTAAATTTTATCTTCCTGTTCTTTTCGAACATTTATTAATAGTGATTCCCTTCACCTAGGTTAACTAGGGGCAGACTTATAAAAATAGTCAAGTCAGGGAATTATATATATGACAAAGAAGATAAGTAATTTAATATCCATCTATTATCAAAAATTTATAAAATAATAGCTTAAGACTTGAGCTGCAAGGCTAAAATATTAAATATGTACCAATTTATAACGGCGATCTAATTTGTACCAATTTGTTATTGCGATCCAGTCTATACATAAATATTAAATAATAAAATATAAATATGAAATCTGTATTCAATTATAAAAAGAAAAGTTTCGTCATATACGGGGATGCCACAAAAATCTTTAAAGATTTTGCCAATGGTTTGAAAACAAATCTTTAAAAAAAAAACCGCAGGTACCACAGAAATCTCAAAGATTTCATTTTTCAAACAAATAATTCCGAATGTTTACGCTTTTGCTAAAATGACGGCAAAAGGTTGTCACTTTCCTAGAATTATTTTAGAACATTTAGACACTTCTTTTAATAAATGTTTACAGCGATCTTTTTCTTCTTTTTTTTCTTTATTATATTAAGCGATAACTTTCAGCATATTTTGCAATATTTTACTTTCTATTTCTACAAAATAAATGCGAATAAAATTTGAATAATACTGCCGCCTAATAAATAAGTTTGTATGACAACCCTGTGGGTGAATATTTGTTATCAATGTTGTGAATGGGAAAATTCGTTTGATTACATTTGAAAATTAGCATATTAATAACATTTAAAACAAAGTGAGTAAATTAACAATTATTAGAATAATTTATAAGGCATAAAATTATAATAATAAGTAACCAAACTCATAAATAATTTAATTCGTGAAGGATTGTGCAAAAACTATTTTTATGCAAAATAAGAAATACAATAAATTTACTTGAATTGAAATTATTTCGAAAAGACACAATATATAAATCGTGACAAGACATATTTAGATATACATTGTGACAAAAATAGTTTCCGGAATTCGATATTCTTCACTACGCATGGTATAGTGCATCATGAATACGCTTCCAGAGGGACAAACGGTCAATAAAGAGTATTATGTAACTGTCTTTGAGGCGTTTGTGTGAACGGGTCCGTCGAATTCGGCCGGAACTACGGGCAGACCTTTCGTGGATTGCGCACGACGAAAACGCGCCGATCTCAAGCCAAGATTGTGAAGGCATTTAAGACAAAGCACTTGATAAATACCATCGATCAGGCACCGTACAGTCCAGATCTGTCTCCGTGTGACTTTTCCTCTTTCCAAAACTAAAATTTGACACTCCGGGGAACCCGTTTTGACTCCATACCGACCATAAATCAGAGTGCGACGAAAGAGCTGAACGCCATCTCGGCTAACGCCAATAAAAAATGTTTCGGAGATCGGAAGAAGCGTTGGCATATGTGTCTTACTTCAGAAGGGGCATATTTTGACGGACATAAAATAAATATTGTAGAAGATTAACTACTTTGGGATTTATTCAGAATTTCTGGTAACTTTTTTGTCACAATGTATATTGATCATATTCGAGGTGTGTTCAAAAAGTAAGGTGACTAAGCTATTTCCAGGCAACATATTTTTGATTATCGATTTTTTTGTTTTGTAGTGTTGGTACACCCTTCCCGAACATCTGTACCAAATTTCAAGTGAATGTCATTTTTTGTTTGGTTGTTAGAGGCGTAAAGGTTATAAGTGTTTTGCGTGCTCGGCGATTTTTTGCTATCGAAAAATATGGATCAACGGATTTTTTTGTGTAAAAAATAAAACTAAGGGCTCCGTAACACTTAAAATATTGACAGTCGCATACGGTGAAACTGTTCTGAGTAAAAGAAATGTTTACAAGTGGTATAAACTCTTCCAAGATGGCCGGGAAGATGCCAAGGACGAGCCTCGCTCTGGACGCCCAAGCACGTCAACAACTGTTGAAAACGTTCAAACAGTGAAGAAAATTGTTTTGGAAAATCGTCGAATCACTATCAGAGAAGTTGCTAAGGATGTCGGTATATCGCTTGGCTCGTGCAATGAAATTTTTTTTTAACGTTTTGGGCAAGAGACGTGTATCAGCGAAGTTTGTTAAATTTTGACCAAAAAAACCGTCGCATGAGCATCGCTCAAGATCTGTTGAATGACGTCAACGTCGACCCAGATTTACTCAAAAGGGTCATAACTGGCGACGAATCATAGGTATATGGTTATGATATCGAAACCAAAGCCTAAGACCGAAAAAAGTTCGATCAAATGTCAAAGTTTTGCTCACTGTTTTCTTCGTTACCATGGCGTAGTGCATCAGGAGTTCTTATCATATGGTCGTACGGTCAATAAACAGTATTATCCGGAAGTTATGGGCCGTTTGCGAGAAGCAATACGAAGAAAACGTCCAGAATTGTGGAAAACAATTCATGGCTTTTGCATCACAATAATGCCCCTGCTCACTCATCTTTGCTTGTGAGAGATTTTTTGGCCAAAAACAACACCACAATCATGCCTCAGCCACCATATTCACCGGATTTGGCCCCATGTGACTTTTTCTTGTTCCCAAAACTAATCAGACCTATGAAAAGACGGAGATTTGCAACGATTGAAGAGATAAAGACTGCATCGCTGGAAGAGCTCAAGGCTATACCGAAAAGTGCTTATGAGACGTGCTTTGAGGATTGGAAAAACCGTTGGCATAAGTGTATTGTATCTGAGGGGGATTACTTTGAAGGGGACAACATAAATATTGATGAATAAATAAAAATTTGTTCTTAAAAATACAAAGTCACCTTACTTTTTGAACACACCAGGGTGGAGGCACCCTCTCATGCTAGATCGTCAGCGATCGTGTTACCATCCACTCCTGAATGTCCAGGTATACAACATAGCACGACTTTGCTCCAGGCGGACGGGGTTTGGAGGTTCTATAAAGTCTTTTTCCTCTTATGAAGATGTTTAGTATATCGAAATTACTTAACATTTTCAAAAGTCTTTTTATAACCCCCCTTCCAGCCCCGCCACTGCACTGAAAATTTCAGCCACAAAACTTTTGATTAATTAAATTTGGCGCTGGCGCAGCAGCAACTGAATGAATGTCGTAAAAGTTAACGCATACGCAAACATTCCATTCAAACATTACGCATACGCCGCATGTGCCACACATAATTGACAATTTCCAGTGGGCCAACAAACAAAAGTGAAATAAATAAAAATAATACAAATAAAAGTAAAAGAAGAAACAAAAACAAAAATAACAACTGCATAAAATAGTAATTTACTTGTGTGATGGCAATTTGTCACAATTTTTATTGCAGGTAGCCAGCAAAAGAGCCATCAACATCAAAAACAGCAGAGCTGGGAGGAAGGAAGGGGCTCCACCTCCTCCTCCTACGCTTGTTGCAGAACTTCATAAACTAAGAATTCATAGCAGTACAATAACTGAAGCAACAAAAACAAAGGCAACATTACAACAACACAAACAACAACAGCTGCAACAAGAGCATAAAACAAATTGCCATTTGTGGCAATAAATACGAGAGAACAATGGCGCAGCACACACACACACACAGTCTCTTAACTTGGCCAACACAGAGAAAGAACAAACAGCTACAACAACAAAAAGTACGTACAAAAAATTGTTGTTACAGCTTTGACCAATGAGCACAATTGGCAATTTGTGAAGTTAAGCGAAATTAATGAGCGGCAGCCCAGAAACGTCCCAGACCGACCGACCGACCAGTGTTGAAAAGCAGGTAACAAAAAATGTTGGTTGCAGCAGTGGGTGGCCACTCGCCAATGGCCAAATAAAAGCCTGGCTAAGCCCAGCTAATGGCCAACACGCACACACGCGCGCACACACACTCCTGCTCAGTTCATTAGACTCACAGGCATTTGGGAGCTGCCCAAGACTCCAAGGTTCCTCCAAAAGCAATTGGCATAAATCTTTGTCTTGACTGCTCCGCGGCGCATTTTTTTATTGTATTTCATTTCATTTCATTTAGTTTTGTTTGACATTTGGCTAAAACACTCACAAACACACACACACGTATAAAAACAATGGCACTTTTGATGTTGGTCAATGATTTTAAGCAGCTTAACCTTGAGCATTCCGAGGTAATAGTCAGGTATATAACTATATGCATATATTCGGTCCGTCAGTCGGGAGGAGTACGAGGCACAATATTTATGAATGAGCCATTGTATTTTGTTGGCCAGCTGGGGCACAGTGTTGATATTTATGGCCCAGGTAGTATTGGTAGTACTTTGTTGTGGTTTCTACTCTACAGCCCATTGGCTTTGCAACAAGCGTCCGTCCACTTCATTAACTTAAAGAGATGTGCAAAGTGAAACATGGACTCTAATGCATATGCAGAGTAATAAAGGGTGCTATTTTTGGGGCAGTAAATATTACTTTAGAAAGGTCGAAAAAAATGTTTTATGGTGATAGCCGAACACTAATTAGTTTTAGTTATTTAATTTTAGGGACTCCAATGCATATGCATATAAATAAAGGGTGTTTTTTTTTGGTAGCAGTACATATTACTTTAGAAAGGTCATAAAAAATGTTGCATGGTAATAGCCGAACACTAATAAATTGTAATTATTTAATTTTAGGGACTCCAATGCATATGCATATAAATAAAGGGTGTTTTTTTTGGTAGCAGTACATATTATTGTTTGAGAGCTTTAAAGCAGAGACACAAATTTTGATTGGCGATCGCCGAATTTTATATTTTTTTAAATTTTTGGAACATCGCTCAAGGTCAGCCTAAGTTCCTGGCTTTAGTCCGACAAGTTCCATTCAGCAATTAACAACCAAATAAGAAGGGGTTAATATTTATACTATCCATACATTTTCAAAAGTAGTCTGCGGCTTGATTGCTTAAAAAAAACGAAAAAATGTTTCTCAAAACCGAAATTTTTGGAAAAAAGGGCAAGCAATTTTTTTTTTTAAGTTAATAAAAATTATAATCGAATTTTTTCAAATATAGGGAAGAACTTAATCAATGACTAACAATCTATCAAGCCTTTGCCCAGTGCTTTGATAACCTAAACTTTTGGTAAAAAGTAATAAAATTTTAATTTCAAAATGAAAAATTAATCAAAATTATAGTTTTATTTTTAAAATATAAGAAAGAACTTTGTCTATTTAAGATTCAGAGAGAAACTAAATCGAAACATTTTTCTGTCCATCAGCTGATTTTAAGCATTCAAAAATTATAATTTTAATTTTAATATATAAGACAGAAATTATTCAATTAAAGATTCAGGGAAAAAACAAATCAAAAAATTAGTCTTTCCATCAGCTAAAACTTAGCATTCGATTTATAATCTAAAATTTCAAAACAATCTCAATAAATTTGTACTTTAACTATGGAAAATAAAGCAAGATTTTTTCTGCTTATCAAAATGGAATAGATGACCCAAAGTTGAAAAAAGAAAAAAATCTATTTCCAAAAGAAAGTTTTTTATAAATTTTAAAGCAAATCAAATTCTGAATATAGGTTATAATTATTGAAATTCTTTATATGTTAATATATATTTAAAAAAAAAAAAGAAATTTAAGCTCTGTATTTAGGAATCAGAATAAGTAATTTAACTTGAATTGAAATGTTATAGCGAGACTGCAGGCGCACTAGAGACGATCGCGTGAGCGATATAATCACGATGACTGCAGGCGGACTAAGGGCGATCTCGTGAGCGATTAATCACAATGACTGCAGGCGGACTAGAGACGATCACGTGAACGATTTAGTCACGATGAGCGCAGGCGGACTAGAAAAAAAAATATTGTACTTTTTTTTGTTTAATTTTTTTATTTTATTATAAAAAAAAAAATTAATTAAAATTTATAACCCAATTTGTTAATTTTTTATATACAAAAAAATTGTAATTTTATTAATTAAAACAAAATTATTTTTATAAATAAATAAATTATTTTAACTAAACTGAGAAAAAATTATTTCCTACATTAGATCGCGAGAAAAATATATTTTTAATTCCCCACGTAAACTTAAAATACTGTAAATAGTATTAAAAAAATGTAATTAATAAAATATAGTTATTGAATACAATTGAACTTTTTTTAATTAAAAAAAATATTTTATGTTAAAAAAATATATTTGCAACTCCCCAGGTAAGAAATAATTGTATTTGGTTGCCTGTATTTATTTGTAAACCTTTAAATAAAATGTAAATAATATTAAAAAAAAAAAATTATTAATGAAACATACTTCTTTATTAAAATTAAAATTTTGAATAAACAAAATATATTATTTAAAGCAATTAACAAATTGGGTTTTACAATTTAAATTCACATTTTTTATAATTTCCTAATTTTTTTATGAAAAAATTTGTAATTTTATTAATTTTTAAGTTTTACTAAAAAAAAAATAGATAAATTGTTTTTATCAAACAAAAGAAAATATATTTTTATACCTTGTACCGTATGGTACCAAGGGTATATTAAGTTTGTGCAAGCCGAAAATGTATGTAACATATAGAAGGACACGTCGGAGACACCCCAAAGTTAACTAAAATATGATCAGGGTGAATAGAGAAGACGATATACCCATGTCCGTCTGTCCGTCCGTCCGTCCGTCTGTCCGTCCGTGTGAACGCCTAGATCTCAGAGATGGTAGGAGCTAGAGTTACCAAACTTTCACATTAGATCCCATATTATTCCATAGGAGGCAAGTTTATTTTATTTTTTTGATATCGGGGATAAATTATATAGCTCCCATGGGGGTGTTTGAGACGACCTCGACAAAAAAAAGTGTTTTAGATGAATAATTCGTTTGTTTATGAAGATATCGTAACCAAATTTGGTATTCGAAAGTTTTTTATAGTTCCCAACTATTGTACCAAATTTGATCAAAATCGGTTGACTAATAAAATAACTTTTTTAAAGAAAAATTCGCTATATTTCGTTTTTTAATAAAGATATCGTAACCAGGTTTGGCGTTTGGAAGTTTTTAGACCACTTAAGCAATGTGCCAAATTTGAACAAAATCGGTTGACTATATCATATAGCTCCCATAGGTCCGATCTTCCAAAAAATCGATTTTTTAACAAAATTTGTTGTGTTTCGTTTGTTTGTTAAGATATTGGGACCAAATTTGACATTCGTGAGAAATTTATAGTTTCTAAGCACTGTACCAAATTTAATCCAAATCGTTTGACTAGATCATATAGCTCCCATAGGACCAATCGGTCCAAAAACACGTTTTTTATACAAAATTCGGTGTGTTTTGTTTGTTTGTAAAGATATTTGAAATAAATTTGGCATTCAGATCTTTTTAAAGGTATTTAAGCATTGTGTCAAATTTTATTGAAATCGGTGGATTATATCATATAGCTCCCATAGGAACGATCGGTCAAAAAAAAATGTTTGCTTAAAAATTCTTCTGTTTTTGGTTTTTTGTGAAGAAATCGGACTTTATTACAAGCTAGTGGTACAGGGTATCCTAAAGTCGTCCGCGCCCGACTTTACGTCCGCCATTTTTATATTTAGTTTTTATAACTAAATACTCGATAAGTTTTTTATATGGTAACCAATATTAAAATAATTACAATCTGCTTGTAACTTTGAAAATTTTAAGAAAAATTGTCGGCTGGAATTTTTTTATTTTAATTAAGGTAACTTTTAAGGTCTTTAGAAGAACAACCTCCAAATATAACATAAGTTCCATATTCTAATCAGTTTTTCTAATTCCCTTTATAAAATTTTAATAAATAATTTCATCTCCATAAAATTTTGAAAGTTATAATTTGAGCTTCAATTCGACCAAAGATTAACTGATATATGCATAATTTTGTGTTATATGTCCTGTTCTACTAGATTTAGAGATTAATCGATATATTCATGTTTTTTTTCCATAAAATATTCTGAAAGAATCGTTCTTAAGATGCAAGTGTTTTTATTATACCCTGTACCGTATGGTCCAAGGGTATATTAAGTTTGTGCAAGCCGAAAATGTATGTAACATATAGAAGGAGACGTCGGAGACACCCCAAAGTTACCTAAAATATGATCAGGGTGAATAGAGAAGTCGATATACCCATGTCCGTCTGTCCGTCTGTCCGTCTGTCCGTCCGTCTGTCCGTCTGTCCGTCCGTCCGTCCGTGTGAACGCCTAGATCTCAGAGATGGTAAGAGCTAGAGTTACCAAACTTTCACATTAGATCCCATATTATTCCATAGGAGGCAAGTTTATTTTATTTTTTTGATATCGGGGATAAATTATATAGCTCCCATGGGGGTGTTTGAGACGACCTCGAAAAAAAAAGCGTTTTAGATGAATAATTCGTTTGTTTATGAAGATATCGTAACGAAATTTGGCAATCGAAAGTTTTTTATAGTTCCCAATCACTGTACCAAATTTGATCAAAATCGGTTGACTATATCATATAGCTCCCATAGGACCGATCGGCCAAAATAACTTTTTAAAGAAAAATTGGCTATATTTCGTTTTTTAATAAAGATATCCTAACCAGATTTGGCGTTTGGAAATTTTTTAGACCACTTAAGCAATGTGCCAAATTTGGTCAAAATCGGTGGACTATATCATATAGCTCCCATAGGTCCGATCTTCCAAAACATCGATTTTTTAACAAAATTTGTTGTGTTTCGTTTGTTTGTTAAGATATTGGGACCAAATTTGCCATTCGTGAGTATTTTATAGTTCCTAAGCACTGTACCAAATTTAATCCAAATCGTTTGACTAGATCATATAGCTCCCATAGGACCAATCGGTCCAAAAACACGTTTTTTATACAAAATTCGATGTGTTTTGTTTGTTTGTAAAGATATTTGAAATAACTTTGGCGTTCATATCTTTTTTAAGGTATTTAAGCACCGTGTCAAATTTTATTGAAATCGGTTGACTATATCATATAGCTCCCATAGGAACGATCGGTCAAAAAAAAATTTTTGCTTAAAAATTCTTCTGTTTTTGGTTTTTTGTGAAGAAATCGGACTTTATTACAAGCTAGTGGTACAGGGTATCCTAAAGTCGTCCGCGCCCGACTTTACGTCCGCCATTTTTTTTAAAATGAGTTTTATATCCATCCAAAAACCTGTACAACAAAATTTAAAGCTGTACAAGATCATTATTATCTCTCCAAATGTCTCTTTTCACGCTTCTGATATTTTACGCCATTAGCTTTCTTACCATTCTCCTCATAAATTTCAAAAAAATGAACACCCTTTAACTCGCTGAATGAACCACTGCAGTGAATTTAAACCACTCAAAGGCAATGTGTGAAAATTAACAGACACTACTGTGGCACACTGGCTGTAATAAGCATTATAACGCTACGCAACACACACACAGGACACAAGGACAAAGCACATCAAATTGGCTGCAGTGCTGGGGGGCAATCTGGACTGCCAACTTAATTTAAGCACGCCATGCAAAATGCTTGACAAAGGGAAGCCGCCATATTCCAGTGATGACACTGTCGCTGCGAGGAGCATCAGCTCCTGACGCTGCTGCCTCTGCAGCTGCGGCTGCTGGTTGCTGACATTAGCTGCAGGCTGTTTTTGTTGCAGGAGCACAAAGGAGCAGCCAGACCACATAGACAGCAACACGTATACGTAATGTGGTCACCTGTATAGTTAGCTACGTAATTACATTAACAAAAACCCGCACAATTTAAAGCCTCTTAACTAGGACTAGAACTGGAACTAGAACTAGGAC
Organism: Chymomyza amoena; assembly: GCA_037043745.1. Taxonomy (NCBI): domain Eukaryota; kingdom Metazoa; phylum Arthropoda; class Insecta; order Diptera; family Drosophilidae; genus Chymomyza; species Chymomyza amoena. Next base: position 43,592 of record JBAMAX010001836.1, on the reverse strand, counting down.
AACTAACGCAACATTTGAAGCAGCTGTTTTAGACGCATTTTATAAATTGGCCTAGACAAATCTTAAAGATGGTTTCTACTATATGTAACAATTTAAGAGGCAAAGCCCTGGCCTAGACCCTGCTAGACATTTATAATACAAATGTGCCTTACATATTTTATGCAACTTGAAAGCACATATATGTATATAGTATGTATTACATATATATACATGCACAATTCGTATATATAATATGCTGTTTAAGCCCACAAGCATATTTCTAGCGTCGACGTTGGCGTCGCTGCCAGCGTCGTTGTCAGTCGTACGCAAAAGAAATATATAAGGCACCAGGGAAATTTGTGTAAATGGTAAGCAGGTCATAAATAAGGACCAACATCAAAACTCAAGTACATGCAATACATACAAATGAGTTCTGCGTATATCGTCGTAACAAGGATCGCACTGGAATATTACATGCTACAAGAATCCTTGAAAGAAACTTACGCTCAAGTGCATGCTAGACTAGGGATAGTAGATTTTTGAAGTGTTTAATGTTACGTGAAAGGAAATAATGATTTTAATTGTAGGGTTCTGGGTAGGATTTTTAAATTGCGGGAATTTTTAATGGGTTTTTAACAGATCTATAAGTTTTCAGAAAGTAATTTTAAAGTTCGGAAACTAAAAAAGGGCTAGTTTTAGATGGGATTGATTCGGTGGGTCATTACTTTACTGTGATTAGGTAAGTTTAATTGAGAGAAAAATATGGCGAAAAATATATGGCCCCGTCAGACTATCCGATCTCCCCTACCGGATACAACCTTGAACTTCATTCGCTAGTGGGACATGAAACAATTATAAGATTTGATAAAGCACAGAGAGTAAGGTGGCTAGGTCATGTACTCAGAATGTCCAATAAAAGAATAGCTCCAAAGGAGTTTGTATTACAACCGATCGGATGAAGAAAAAGAAAGCAGATGTAGAAGCCGATCTCAGAAAAATAGGAATCTTACACTGGACAGATATCGATGTAGAGAGGTGGTTAAGAAATCTATGATCCACCAAAGACTGTAAAGCTAAGAAGAGGAAGCTGGAACTATGCAACTATGAAATTGTTAGGCCCGAGTAGCTGGAAAACTGAAAGGGTACGAAAAACAAGAACAGCAATACAACACTCTTTTTGTTTTTACTAACATATACCATATGATGTCTTTAACAATAGGAATAGCAATAGCAAACGATCTAAGCTGAGTAGAAAACTGGTTCATTTTTTGTATGGCAGCTTTAAGAAATTATAAAACACTTTTGATGAAACTTCCCACAACTTCTGTTAAAACAACACAATTGACAAAAGTTTGACGTAAATTGGTTCAATATTTCTGGTAGCTACCATACAAAAATTTAACCTGAAATTTTTTTTTTCTAAAAAATACTCGAATAAAAGATTTGGGAATTGAGTTGGCTTCCAATTTTTGGATAGTGCATGAAATATTTTGGCAATATGCAAATATCTGTATTTCTGCGTTTTGTTCTCGAGGATTTCGTTACCTTTCGATTTATATTCAAATATGTAATTTATTGACAATGTTATTAACGAAGCCGAGGATTTTTTGAAATGTCAGCTAGGCAGAATAAGTCTATTGAATACTCTGAGAATTGATTGTTTCTTGAGCTTTTTTGTAATCATTTATATTTAAAATATTTAGTTGGGCATCGGATATTACTGGTTACTTTTTATACTCGCTTGGGCCATCTTGACATATTGTCTCATTTTTAGGGCTGTACATTGCGTTACTTTCTAATTGTTAGATAGTCAATGAAATTAAAACTTCGTTATCGAAGGCGGGGAAGTTTTGAAAAGTCGGTTTGGGAGAATAAGCCTGTTTAAGACTAAAAAATTGCTAAGGTTTTTTGTACTTAATTTATTTATCTCTAACGTTTGTATGCCGGCATCAATAAGTACAAAAAGTAACCAGTACTTCCACTCTGGTTATTTTTTATACTCGTTTGGACATTATTGCCACGTTGATAGTAATTGAGGTAACAATATCATTATCAAAGGCAAGGAAGGTTCAAAATTTCACTTCGACAAAAAAAAAATTTGAAGACTCCGAGAATGTAACAGATTGTTTCTTGACCTTTTTTATAATGTATTTATTTATCTCTATACTTTGTTAAACGGATATCGATGAGTATGAAAAGTAAGTAGTCTCAGGGTGATCTCAGTTTTCAATTCAACCTAACAAGTACAGGGTGCGCCATTTGAATGTGGTCGATTGAAATATTGAATAACTTTGACAGATTTCAACCGATTGACGTCGTCGAACACATTTTGGAAAGGTTATTGCATTACAATTTTAACCATGAATCGATTAACGCCCAAAGAACGCGCGGAAATAGTGACAATGTTCATTAAATGTAATTGCCCGATTTTTGGGAGCGAATTTTAATGACTGATGAGGCCCATTTCACGCTATCTGGCACTGTAAATAAACAAAACTGTCGCATTTGGGGGAAAGAAAATCCTCATACTATCCATCAAACTCCACTGCATGATCAGAAAGTGACTGTTTGGGCCGGTGTCTGCTTCAATATTTCCATCGACCACATTCAAATGGCGCACCCTGTACTACCACTCTGGTTACTTTTTATACTCGTTTGGACATTCTTGCCATATTGTCTAGTTTTTAAGGTTGCTTAGTTTTTTAATCACGCATTTTTGCAATAATGCTTGACAAACTGAACAACCTAATTGATTTAAAAAATATATTTTATTTTTGTGTCTTTTTCTCAAAATTAACAATTTAATTAAATATTTTTTTCAGTTTTTAATTGAGCTTGCAAAATAAATTTTAAACTATAAATTTTGTTTTTATTAAAACAAAAAATATTTTTAGTTCTAGCACAGAAAGAATGTCCTAATGAAAAATAAATATATGTTACCAATTTCAAACTCAGTTTTAACTATATTTTTGAATGCATAAATTGTTCAAAATTTATTAAAATTTAATTTATTTATTGAAATCAATTCAGCAACTAATATTTATGGCTTAAATGAATGTAGAAGAGAATATTTCCAGCTCATAATATTGCAAAAATAATATTAAAATGTAAAAATGTGAAAGAAAACAAATGCTATAATAGCAAAATTAATAGCATTTAAATGTAAAATATATTCTACACTGTCAGTCCAAAGTTAACAGACACTTTCACTAAACGATAGCGAATTTGTGCAAAACAGTTTCTTTAGCAACCCTTCTTTTCTTAGAACCAGGAGCGGAACCAATAGAGGTGTAATTCGGACCAATTTTTATTACTTCAAATCTACCAATTGCCATTTTTGACTTATTCCAATACAATTTTATTCAGTAAGGCCAACCGATTCATCATTAAAAGATTTACAATCTGGACGGGCTTAAAAAAACACCCTCTATACTAAGACTTATAGAGTGACCAGATTTTTTTTTGTTGGTTGTACCTAAAGGCAAGGCAGGACGTTTATGGCAACTCTAAAAGTTTTTTATGTATGATCGCCTGGATCTTGGAGACAATAGGTAGGTAGGTAGTTAGGTTAAGGCGGCTTAGCGTCCTAACTCACTTAATAAAATTCGAAATATAAACAAAGCAGTCGACGAGTTTAGTGCTCAAATAAAAGCCGTAGAGAGTAAATTCTAAAAAGTTTTCTGTGATACTTCTGCGAATAAACAAGTCTTTTGAATATCTATTCTACTGCTGTATATCATCTGCAACATGCCAGGATCAGTTATTATTATGCACGGTGGAGCCGGTAATATTTCGGATGAACGCATTTCCAGCAAAATGTATGGTATCAGTTTAGCTCTACGCGTTGGCTGGGGAAGACTTGTGAACGGAGACAATGATGGCAACGATACCAAAAATGCTGTGGAGGAGGCCATTAAAGTCATGGAGGAGCATGAATATTTTAATGCTGGCTATGGTTCTTGCCTGAACAGCGCCGGTGAGGTAGAAATGGACGCTAGCTTTATGGAGGGGCGTCATCTTCGCGCCGGCTGCGTAACCTCATTGCAAGACATTATGTATCCCATATCGGTGGCACGTAAGCTAATGGAACATCAGCATCATACCTTTATAGGTGGAATAACTGCACAAGAATTTGCGGTCCGCTCAGGCTTTCCTAAGCTGCCGGCTCATACTCTAGTGACTGAAGACGCCAAGATTGGGCTTAAGTATTTTCAGCAGCAGTTGCAAGCTGGTGAGGACACCGAGTTGGACTACCGTCCAGATCTAAATGGTGACAGCGTTGGTGCTATTGCCATGGGTCCAGACGGAAATATTATAGTCGGCACATCCACGGGCGGCATAACAGGCAAACGGCCAGGACGCTTTGGCGATACACCACTTTTGGGCTGCGGTATCTATGCCGATGACTCTATTGGTGGCGTTTGCACAATGGGTCATGGTGAGTCCATCATGCGCTATTCTCTGGCTCAGCGTATTCTCGATGCCATGAAGTCGGGTATTTCGGCTCAAGATGCCGCAGAGCAGGAATGCAAGGAAATGACGCGACGCATTGGCGGCACTGGTGGCGCTATTGTGGTGGACCCTAATGGGAATGTTGGTGTGAGTTTCACCAATCGTATGCCCTGGGGCTATATAAAAGATGGTATCATGTACTTAGGCTACAAGCCAGATGTGGTATACGAGGAGCCGCTATGCTAAGCGGACGCAGCTCAGATAGTAACTAAGCCATATAACATAAGACTATCGAACAAACTTTGCATTCAATATTTAAAGACCAATAAAATTACTTATTATACACACACACTAATAAAATTCTGTGACGTAGATATTTTATTACGTAGATCTTTAAAAGCTCAAATGGAAAGTGCAGTAAGTGATACGGATATAGAATAGACAGGAAAAATAAGAGAAAAGTGGAAAGTGCAGGACCATACTTAACGTGGGACTCGAACCCACAAACTCCGGGATGTTAGTCTAGTGCACTGTCGCTAGGCTATCAGTGGTCTCTGATTGATAGAAAAAATATACATATTTCTTGATTACTTTTTTTAATGTGAATTTTTGCTGGTATTTAAAAAGTTATTCTGCTATTGCGGACGGAGATGAATCCAACAAATTATACATCAAAATCTGTTCAGCCGTTCTTGAGTTATAAATAGTGAAACTAACACTACTTCGAGTATAACACCCTTACCATAGGTTTAATAAGTTCGTTCAAATGTAACATAAGTAACGGGCTGAAGGAGGCGTGGCAGACACCATAAAGTACTATATATATGTCGATGTATGTCTGTCTCTCCGTCTGTCTGAGTATGAGTATGAGTTAAAGGATCTCAGGAACTATAAGAGCTTAGGAGCTGGAATATTATTATTACCTAGAGCTTTTTCTATACCTCGTCTAAATCTTCTTAGTGGTTGAGCTTAGGCTCAGTCAGACTATTGGTCTCATTGTGTTGTCTAATTATGTTTAAGGAAGAGAAAAACAGGAAGCGGAAGGCGTAGCAGCAAATGTGATTTTAGATGTTCCAGGGTGAAAGCTGGTGGGCATTCCTAATTTTCTAAGTCTCTCTGATTGTTGAATCATTTTGAGGAATCGAGAAAAGTGGTCAAACCCGGTATGGGCAAAAATAGACTGCCCTGATCAAAGATGGAACTATGTAGACGCAGGGTGTGATTCCTAGAAAGTGACGTGCAGTCAGATAGCAGATGTTCGACATTTTCAGTTTCTAACTTATCTTCGTAGCTCCGTCGTAGTGTTGATGGGGATCATGCAGATTCTCAGCCATTAGACCTACTGTGAAGTGCCACGTTGCAACTCCCACTACCATCCTGTTTCTGTTCCTAAGAAACCGATTTGGATTGTTCATCTTAATAAGTGGATCTATTGTGCTTCCTACTAGCTCTAGAGCTCCGTGGCCAGTCCAATTATAGAGATGAACTTATTTATCTGCGATGGTTCTAGTCCAGTTACGTCGTGCATCGATTTAATCGTTACATTAAATCATTCTGTCGCGACTAGAAGTCTTTAATAGAAAGAGCTCGTTTATATGCAGATTCTTTCAGTAGTTTTTCAGGAGCTCCTTTCTTCCTAAATTATTTGCCTGAGACAATGCCATACTAAACCGCAAAGGAGCTTTAGTCAACTCTCACGATGATTGATGCAATACTTCTTGCGAATCTATCCGCAGTGGAAAGTGCAGGACCATACTTAATGTGGAATTCGAAGCCACAACCATTGTCGCCAGGCTGTCAAGGCCGCTTTGGAGACAGTAAGTGCTAGGACTTTAAGAATCGTTAATTGATTAGATCTGAGTAAATTTCAGGCAACAGAAATGAAAAACCAGGAGAAATATGGTCAGAAATGAAAGAATATGTTCAGAAGAAGTCGATTATACAAGAAATCGAGGAGAGACAGCTAAAGTGAACATCTACATCGGATGGTACTGGAAATAAGAACTGAAGGTACCGAGAGGAAGAAACTTGGAAAATCGCATCCAGGAAGTGGGAATGAAGAGGGACAGAACCCAGGCAGGGATGAGAAGAGAGAGCCAGGACCAACCTAATTGGAGAAGATGGATATCCCGAGGCTACCCCGACGTCTAACAGCAAATGGGGATTGAAAAAAGGAGAGAAGAGAAGAGAATCGATAAGGGAGCACATGCTAATTTTGCCTCCCCTTATACCCAAAAAAACTAAAGTTTGTTTATATAAACTGGAGAACTTGACGTTTAAGTTAAGGATATGTATTCTTAATGGTTTTATTTAAAATATGGTATCAAACCTTATATTGAGTTGAGAATTCTGTCAAATCCACCGAATTTTGAGCAGCTAGTTCAAATTCAATCGCCATCATAGGCATCGTTACTATCTACACAAAATTGTTTGCCCTGCACAGATTCTAAAATAAGTGTACGAAAACTTTCCCACGTCAGTGTGCACTTTTATATAAACAACACATTTTCAACAGCTTCACAGTAGAACTCAAATTAAATAAATATTTAATGAACATTGAAATATTTTCATTTTTAAAACATGCTAAAATAAATAGATATATGTAATTGTATATGATAGAAGCAATCAAGTTTATGCCAGTTTTCAACTAGCTGCATTGTGGGATATATTTGGGTTAACCGGAATTTATGCCACACAAAACTTCTCATACGGGCTGGCAAAAAACACAGCCACATAGATACATACATTCATATACACCTGCATACACCCACACCAGCTTACAGCTCCTTACATTTAGGTGAAAACTTGCACAAATGAAATTCATAATAAAAATTTATGCGCATCGTTTTTAAAGAAAAAGTTTTGTCCAACAACTTTTACTGCCTGCCTGTACGCATACAGCACAGACAGACTGTAATAGTTGACTTGGTAAAACATCAACTTCATTGCCATTAGAAAGTTCAACAAATAAATTTTATATGCGTTTCATAAAGAGAGTGAAACAGCATACAGGTGCAGCCACAAATAAACGCACAGTCTAACACTCACCCACAAAAATATACACCCACCCACACACACAAAATAAAAATACAGAGCAAAGTAAACAGCAATTACGAGCATTTTGCGTTTTGTTTGCAAAAGTTCTAAAACTAGAGACTGAGCGAGAGAGTATGGCGAGAAAATAAAGTTGTGCCGTTTGGCAAATGACTGCAAAGTGGGCAACATTTCAGTCACTCCTCCCCCGCCGACCCACCGACTATATATAGTTATATAAAATTTATTCTTTTTTCATGTTGTGACAGAAAAAAATTGCCAACTTTTATCATTTTTCTATATGTCAAAGTTTGCACATTGTTATTTTTGGGAGTTTTTGTTTTCAGTTGCGGTCATACGTGGCGTATGCGTATTGAAATTCAAAAGGGAGCGCCCGAAAGTATGCAGCAGTAAATTTTTAAGACCCTCCAAGCTGGTTGCAATTGCAGCAAAAACGTTTAAATACCAAAAACGTTGCAAGTGGCAAACAACAAACCAAAATGGCGTCATATCGCTTGTTGTCTGTATTAGTGTGTGTGAGTGTGCGTGTGTGTGTATGCGTTGGCTTGCAAATTTTTGCGTCTGTTGCAATTTGTGCGCTCTACTGCTCAATTTTGCAGGCGGCTAATAAAAAAAGGCAGAGAGAAAAAGGCAGACAAATCTTGAGGGAGTCGAGGTCGGCATACTCTAGCTCTGGCATAGATTGCGTTGGAGTTTTAAGCCAAGTTTAAGAGGGAATTGAGAGCTGCTGCTACCGGGAGACTGCTTCTTATAATTGCTTGAAGTGCTAGGTTAGGTTAGATTAGGGCGGCAGTTGGGACTGACATCCCAATTCACTTGGGTCAAGAATAGGCCCATTGTGACACCGCTGGGCTAATCACCACTCTTCCCCTCACGAGGTTCGCCATATGAGGTGAGACAGACATCCGGCAGCGTGAATAAACCTTAAGAGGCATTTTGGACTCTGCTTGGAAAGCTGAAATAAATCATCAGGAAAATGTGACTTTAGGAAACGGAATCTTTTCCTGCCCAGCTCTGAGCAGTGCCAGCCCCACTCACGAGGTCCGCCATATGAGGTGAGACAGACATCCGGCAGCCTGAATAAACCTTAAGAGGCATTTTGGACTCTGCATGGTAAGCTGACATAAATCATCAGGAAAGTGTGACTTTAGGAAACGGAATCTTTTCCTGCCCAGCCCTGAGCAGTGACAGAAAAAGTGCGCCACAGTCTCCAGCTCCTCCTCATCGCCAAAGTTTCTACAGAAGTAATGGTGGGGAGCATTCAGCCAGGATGCATGATTCCCCACCAGCCAATGTATTGTGATAGCATAAATGACAGAAAGTGAGACTTTAGAAAACGGAATCTTTTCCTGCCCAACACCTGAGCAGTGACAGAAAAAATGCGCCACTGTCACCAGCTCCTCATAGCCACAGCTTCTGCAGAAGTCATGGTGGGGAGCACTCAGCCTGGATGCATGATTCCCCACCAACCAAGGTCCCTGTCTAGCCAATACAGTTGCTCTCGATGTCCCTAAGTCGTGGGACGCATGTTCAGTGATAGCACGGATGACTGTTGAGCACTAGGCTCTATTCAGACTGGAAAGTTGCTTAGTTCTTTTCTGCTGTAAGTCGGCCAGATTTGCGGCGAGATTCTGCACGTGTTCTATGTCCGATTCCACGTTGGGTTTGCACAAAGAGCGAAGTTATTTCGTATTCTCAGTTTGCAACAGGCCATAGGCCCACCTTTTTCTAAAGATGGATGTTCATCCGCAAAATAGTTGCCCTCGATGTCCCTACGTTTTGGGACTCTTATGAGGTGAACTGAAAACTACTCAGTCATTTCCTCCAGAGACAAACGGCTGTTATTCACTGACTTCATGCATCGAAGTCATCGAAGCTAAGGACTTAATAGCCGCCTGCCTGTCAGAGTAGATACAGTTGCTCTTATTCCGCACTTGTAGGTTTCTTATTGTGGTCAAAGTCTCCTGGATTGCAATGACTTTTGCTTGAAAGACACTGCAATGATGCGGGAGTCGGACAGCAGTTCTGTTATTGAGTTCCTAACATAGACGCCTCCGCCTACACGGTCGTCCAGCTTGGAATCAATATAGTTGCCCTCGATGTCCCTATGTCCTGGGATCCATATGAGGCGAAATAAAAACTGCTCAGCCATCTGCTCCAGAGACAAGCGGCAGTTATTCACTGACTTCTTGCATGAAGTCATCGAAACTAGGGACTTAATAGCCGCCTGGCTGTCAGAGTAGATACAGATGCTCTTATTCCCGCACTTGTAGGTTTCTAATTAATGTCAAAGTCTTCTGGATTGCAATGACTTTTGCTTGAAAGACATTGCAATGATCCGGGAGTTGGAGAGCAGTTCTGTCGTTGAGTTCCTTAACATAGACGCCTCCACCTTCACGGTCGTTCAGCTTGGGGTCAATATAGTTGCCCTCGGTCACTATGTCCTGGGACCCATATGAGGCGAAGTAAAAACTGCTCAGCCATCTCCTCCAGAGACAAACGGCAGTTATTCACTGACTTCATGCATCGAAGTCCTCGAAGCTAGGGACTTAATATCCGCCTGGCTGTCAGAGTATATAAAGATGCTATTATTCCGCACTTATAGGTTTCTTATTGTTGTCAAAGTCTCCTGGATTGCAATGACTTTTGCTTGAAAGACACTGCAATGATCCGGGAGTTGGAAAGCAGTTCTGTCGTTGAGTTCCTTAACATAGACGCCTCCGCCTACACGGTCGTCCAGCTTGGAACCATCCGTGTATATCTTCATCGAGCCAGCTGGGCCTGGCTCTCACTCCTCCCTGGTTCGAATATGGATTTTAAATTTGGTTATGAAGTGTTCCTTCGGTATGCAGTAGTTCGCACCCTCGGGAATAAGTGAGTTCCCCTTAAGAATTTTTGCGTAACCAAAATCATGGTCATCCCATTTGTTCCCCTTTCTCATGATAGAACAGCTTTCGGTTTCTCCGCTTTGTCGAGAGGCAGGAGGAGTATAAAATTACAATTTTTATTAACTACAGATCTTCATGTAGGTAATTTTGTTTATAAGAGCCATAATAAATTGCCAAAAGCAAATAAAAGTCAGCTTCACAGCCTGAATTTGATTAAACTAGCTACCTCCAGTCGCTTTAGAAATTCCACACAAATTCCTAAGCAAAGTGTAGATACTCCTTTTCGAAATCATTCAAAACGTAACTTTGATATTTTTGTTCGTGCCCCGTCTATCAACTTGACTGCCGTCTGCCACTTCAACTTGATGGGAAAAATATGACAAACAGGCAGCAAGGAGGGAAGTTGGGGAAGACAGGCAGCTAGTCAAGTTGCAATATTTCACCACTCAACTGCTCGACTCACTGATGCAGTCAACTTGACAGCAAAGTGTCTGGGCAGAGCTACACTCAACCCTCTCCCCCCCTCACTGGGAGCTAGCTGGCGCTGCAGAGTTTTTATTAATAAGCAAAACGCCGTTTCACGCTCCCTGGATATGAAGTGCCGCTCACAGGAGCTCTGAACTTTGATGAAAGCAGCCGCAGTTGAATCCTGCTTTGGAGCTCCGAGAGAGCTCAGAGCGATTGAAATGCAGTTGCTGAAAATTGAATAAAGTTGACAAACGAGCCAAGGCTAAAACGTGGCCAAGTTAGGGTTTGGAGCATTACACCAGGGCCAGAGAAGTTCGCGAGGCACTAAAGGTGATAAATGTGCCCGTCAAGTGCTGACTGTGCACAGAGAGCAAAGTGTCATCTGGTGATATATATATAGAGTATATAACATGGAAAAAGGCAGCGAAAATGAAAGACGGGTTATAATTACATGGCGTCTGAAGACTGGTCAATTGTTAACAAAAGGAGCCAGAGGAGGACAAACGTGGGCAGGAAAAGGAAGCATAGCTACCATGATTTGTAATGTAATTTATTAAATGAGCTGGGTGCAGTTGCTCAGCTGCTGTGGCAGCAATTACGCCATATTGTAAGTCCCCGAATACAATCCCAGACAAAACTCATTAAAGCTTAGACATTGAACTAATGACATGGCCAGGACAGCGGCTATATTTAATGTCGTCGTCTTCTATAAGCCAAGTTAAACTGAAGGCTAGTGGGCTGGGTCAGAGTCTCGAATTAATAAATGCTGCGTATTTATATATAGAAATAATTTAATTATATAGTATTTGGGCTACAACAAAAATGTTGCCGAATTTAAACCAACAAGCTTGTTGGATTAATATGCTATATATATAAAGCAGTGCTAAATATTATAGAACGGATTTGAATTTGGCTAAAACAGATTTCTAATTGCGAACTTAAACAAATAAGAATTAAATTATAATTTAATTGAATCGGTTTTTTCAAAAACCTCATAAGTCCATAAATTCAAATTTTTCAGAAATCAATAAAAACTGTTTCGTACACAAACAAATGAGTTTTAACGGACTTTTTTATGCTTAATTTAGTATTTAAAAGATAAAAAATTTTAATTTAAATAACCTTAACAGTTGTTTTGGTTAAAATTTATACCACTAATCCTATTTCTTGCTAAAACAACATAAGTCCAAAATAGTTTTTAGGGATTTTTTCATTATTTTCATTAATAAACTGTTAAGGTTATTTACAATTCTAATTTTATATCACTCAAATACTAAATTAAGCATAAAAAAGTCCGTTAAAACTCATTTGCTTGTGTACGAAACAGTTTTTATTGATTCGTGAAAAATTTGAATTTATGGACTTATGAGGTTTTTGAAAAAACCGATTCAATTATAGACGATATATTTCGAAGACTGCTAAATTGATTTGAATTTGGATAAAGTCAAAATAATTGCCAACTTAAACAAATAAACTATTGAAAAATAAAAAGAATTCATTTGGCAACTCGAAACGGATATTTGGTTTGGTGAAAATAATTTCTTCTCTGTTGAATCTGTTACTGTGGTTTTCAATATTTGTGGTTTTGAATGTCTGATTGGATAAAACTGCCAAATCCCATTTTATTAACAAAAATTGCAGTTCGCTTAGCGCACTGAATTTTGTATACTCTATATTTTTACAAAAGATTTTGCAATTTTATCAAAAGTGAGAAAATATTTATGAATGAACCAGCGAAATTTCCAAGAGACTTGAATTTAATTTATTCTCGGTCTAAATTTAATTAATTTTTAAAAGACGTCGTATAATATTTTTTTTTAGTTCCGTTACTTTGAAACGGTTTTGAAATAACACCTCCTTAAAAACATTTTTTTTACGACATATTAAATTTAGTACGATTAAAAAAATATATTTAATTGAAATTTTAAAGAAAAATATTTTTATTTCCTTTCAATTTCCCTTTTATAATTTATTTTCATAGAAGCTTCATATATTTTTTTTACATTATTTTTCTTGGAACTAAGGCATTCTCAAAGAAACCAAAAAAAAATCACTATTTTGGACTTTTTTTCCCTTTAATTTGTAAAATATTATTTCAAAATTTGAGATTGCCAAAAATCCGAAAGTATTATTTATAACTTTAGTCTTCTAAAATTTGAGAATTCTAAGCCTCCAAGACTCTAAAGCATTTCCACAGAAAAAATTAAAAATAATAATTGTTCCCACGATTTTTGACTCTTTAAGTTTTCTCATATTCTATTTTCCAAGACTTATTTCAAAATTTGGTATAAATTTCAAGCTAAATATTCCCAAATTTGAGAAATCTAACCCTTTAAGGCATTTCCGAAAACCGATCACGAACAAATCTTGCAAGATATTTGAAAATATTATTTTGGTGATGATTTATTTAGTTTCTCAGCATAAATTTAATCTTAAATATTCTTAAATTTGAGAATTTTCAATTTCTAAGGCATTCCCGACGAAAAAATTTAAAATAATTTTTTTTTTAGAATGTTTGACTTTTTTAGTTTTTCTCTATTTTATTCTCAAAATGTTACTTAAAATTTTTTATCAACTTGTTTTGAGACTGGTAAAAATCGTAATATGATTTAATTTTTTTCATCATAAATTTAATCTTAAATTTTCATAAGCTTGAGAATTTTAAATCTCTAAGGCGTTACCAATGAAAAAAAAAGAAAAATTTTGCTCACGATTGCTGACTGCATTCAGCTTTTCTTTATTCTATTTCAAAAATCTTATTTATTATAAAATTTTTTCGAGAATGCCGAAAATTCGAGAATATTATTTTGTTTATAATTAAAGTTTTTTCGGCATTAACTTTAATTTAATTATTATTAAATTCGTTATTTCACATTCTCAAACAAAAATAAAATTTTTTTCTTACGGTTTTTGACTTATTTAATAGAGATTCTATTTTCAAAACCTTATTTCAAGCATTTTTCGAAATTCCAAAATATTATTTTGTTTATATTTAATTTTTTTTAGTACAAACTTTACGTTAAATATTCAGAAATTTTAGAATTCTAAGCCTCTAAGGCATTGCCAAAGAAAGAATCAAAAGAATCTCGCTCGAGAGGTCTAGGACATGGAAGTTTGTAAGTCTTCAAAAAATTTGACTATAATCCGTTTAGCTTATGGGTATATATTTACGCAGTCTAATATAACTTTTAATTAACTATTGTTAAATTTGTTGATCTCCTTTAAAATATAAAATTTTGATCATCATTAAATTGTAGAATAATTATAAAAAATTCTTTTAAAAAAACCATGAAAGTTCTAAATTTTTTTAAGAATCTCATTTTAAATAGACAGCTTAATTATTTAAATTATGTTTAATTGTTTTCCGACAGAATTTATACAAAAATAGGCAAATGTCGTTAGGCTTGGCCCGTCATCTAGTTAGGCCAACTTACATTTGTTGCACGACGATTTAGAAAACGAAAAAATTTTTTTAAAATTTCTCATGTAAAGAAGTAGCTAGCCCTACATATATTCCAACATTTCACATCCTTTTAGCCCGATTAAGCTTATAATCTAGCATTTATAAAATAGCAGATGGTCACACTAATACGCAGTAAATAATTGTTCTTAAACATGTAAGAGCCGCAAAACATGCAGCTACACAACTTAGAGCCACTTAGCTTTAATAAACGTCAAATATAAAAGTCAAAGTTGTACATTTCAGATAGTCCACAAAGTTGTTCCATACACCACAGTTTTACATAAACAACGAGCGAATTGGAAGTCATCTATTTAGCTAAGAGCTCCAAGTTGATATACCCTTACCCAACCCTTCGATACAATTTTGAAATAGTTTCAAACTAAACTTGCCATAACTCTCTAGTTTGGCTTAGATTTAAGAGCCCAAATTCGCCATGAATAACTCTAAATTCCATTTTATAAACACAATAACTAAAAGTATGGTCAGCTATTGGGTTAAAGCTGCATGTCGCTGGGAAAGATTGTGTACACACTGGCTGGCCCTTTGCACCGCACAGCCCCGAAATATCGCCAACATACCCCAACTAGTTTACAATTCAAAAGCGCTGCAAACCACAGCGCAAAAGTTTACTTTGCATAGATAAAACCACAAAAAAAAAATTAAAAAAAATAAAAGAATGTGATACGGTGGAGATGGGTGGTGACTGTGGAATACCCTGAAAAATAATTTGGAAAATATTATTACAAAGCTTTAAAGAGAATATGTTGGGGAGAGTGAAAAAAAAGTAAAGTCGATTACAGAGGGTGTTTTTTTAATAGGATCCGGACTTTAAACTTTAATAAAATATAGAAAAATTAATGTAATTAATAATAATAAAGAAAAAATAAAATAAAATAAAATAAAAAAAGAAATAAAATAAATAAAATGGAGTTAAATGAAATAAAATAAAAACATTTAATAAAAATGGATTTTTAAAAAATAAAGCTGCAAAATATATCTAAAGTGTATTTCTATCAATATTAAAAAATATTTTGATTTGGTAAACATAAAAAGAGATTAGGAAGATATTTTTTTTTATAGCTTATTTCAAAAATTTTGTAGTTTCTTCTTAAAAATTAAAACTTTTAAAACATCTAAAATTAATGTTTTACAAAGAATTGGTAATACGAAATTCGGCAACTTTAAAGAAGATTATGAAAATCTTTTCAAAACCTTGTCTCAAAATTTTGTAGCTTTTTTCGAGACTGTCTAAAATTCGAAAATATTATTTTGCTCATGATTTAAAGTTTTTTAAAATATAAAATTGAACCTAAATATTTTTAAATTCGAGAATTCTAAACATCTTAGGCATTCACGAAGCAGAAATCAGGAAATCTTCGAGAATTTTAAATTTCTAAAGCATTCCCGAAAAAAAAAATTAAAATAAATTTGTTCCACGGTTTTCGACTTTTTTACGTGAAGAAAACTTCATTCTATTCTCAAAATATTATTATAAAAATGATTGAAATTAAATAAAATGATTGAAATGAAATGAAATAAAATAAAATAAGTAAAAAAAATTAATTAATGTATTTCGAATAATAGGTTTTATTAGAAAGATAATTTCGTATTAGTAAATATTTGAAAATGATCTATAACTGTGGGTTGAATAAGGGACCGATTAAAATATCTCTAATTATAATTTTTTTTTTTTAATATGATTGTTTTTTTGTTCAAAATAATTTAAAGTATAATAAACATTACTTAATATGAATATTTTTAACATTTTAATGGCTCTTGATGTGCACTCTATAATTTGAAACATTTGCAGCCATAACTTTTGTCGAATTTTTTCGATTTCCCTTATTTTATACTTCTAGTTAGATCCGAAATATTTTAAGTCAAAATGTAAAACAAAGCGGCTTAAAACCTTAAGATGAGTTTTGAGCGACTGAATAGAAAATTTTAAATCTCTAGCTTTTCTGGTTTTCGAAGTCTAAGTGTTCATACAAACGCACGATGGCTCAATTTCTATATATGTTAAGATAATGATAGAATTTCGGTATAAGAAACTAATGGTCTGCCAAGAGAATGGGAAACATTTTTGGTTATAATTTTTTTTTGTCGTATTTTCTTCACTTTCTTGCCAAAACTTTTCCTGAATTTATTCGATTTCGCTTATTTCTGATGCATACTTAGTTCTGCAACTTTCAGGTCAGAATATGAAACAAGTTAAAACCTAAAGCGGAGCTTTGAGCGAAAATGGATAACTTTTGTTTTTATTCGATTATCTTCTTTTCCCAAAACTTTTGTTGAATTTTTCGGACTTCGCTTTTGCTAAAGCACTGAGAGATCTCGTGAGTTTAAAGTCGGAATATAGCAAGATATGACTTAAAAACTGAAGCGGAATTCTTGTACAAATATGAATAAAATTTTGAGCCTATAGTTCTGCTAGTCTCCGAGATCTAAGTGTTTAGACGTATGAGAATCCAGGGGTCGAGTTCAGGCAGCTCAGCCAGTAAGTGAGATCACCCTATAGCGTAATTGAAAGAGAAGGAGAAAAGGAATTGAAGAGAGGGAGGGATTGTGGAGGAGGATCAAAAACTGTAGGGCATCTCTAATCGCTTAAAGTCTTTTATGCAACTTGTTTGCCATAACTTTTGTTGCATTTTTTGGACTTCGCCTATTTGTGAAGCACTGAGAGATCTCATAACTTTCATGGACATGGATTAGAACCTAAGGGGATGCGAATAAAATTTTGGGTCTCCAGTTCTTCTGGTCTCCGAGATATAAGTATTCAGACCTTCGTTTTTTGCTTTGTGTTAAACCTTTTTTTTGCAACGCCCTGCTCCTATAGTCAATCAGTCAGATCTAAGTGTTCATACAAACATACGGCGATAGCTTAAGTGTTACATAAAATTATGAAAGGATTTTGGAATATGGAATTTGCTTCTGCCCTTTTAACCGTTTACAGGCTAGCGGCAAATATTATTGGCAATAACTTTTGTTTTTGTTGGATTTTCTTTACTTTTTTGCTATACCTTTTAATGAATGTGTGGACTTTTCTTATTTCTGTAGCACGGATAGATCTGGTAAGTTTCCAGTTAAAATATAGAAAATTAAGACTCAAAACCAAAAGCGGAATTTTGTGCGAGTGGGTATAAAATTTGGGGCCTCCAGTTCCTTTGGTCTCCGAGATCTAAGTGGTCAGACGTACGTTTT
Source organism: Chymomyza amoena (assembly GCA_037043745.1). Classification (NCBI taxonomy): domain Eukaryota; kingdom Metazoa; phylum Arthropoda; class Insecta; order Diptera; family Drosophilidae; genus Chymomyza; species Chymomyza amoena. Next base: position 26,087 of record JBAMAX010001836.1, on the reverse strand, counting down.
TCCAGATTATGTTTAGAATTCGTTTATAAAAAACTTTTATCACCTTGCTCCTACTGTCAAACGCGTAGCACAAGTCTAGCATACCCTAATCTCCATGATTACAGTGTATAAAAATGCCCAAAAAAAACATACGAAAATACTTGGCAAGTTGTGTGCCGGCATGTGGCCAAAAAGCGCAGCTAGCCAGTTGCCTTTTGGCCAAAAGCTGCAAGAAGTAGTCGCAGTGGAAGACCAAGTAGACTAGCCAAAGTGTCAAATTTATGAACGACTCAAATTTCGGAATGTTTCCAATGCGGCAGCAGCGCAGGGAAATGCAAGTTAGTTTTGCCTGTTTTTTTTTTAAAGCCTGCTTTTAGGCACAAAAAAGCGGAAACCGCAAAAAGTTTTTTGGCAGTAGGGAAACGGCTAAAAGCTGCAACCAACAATATAAAAAAGGCAAAACACCAAAAAGTTAAGCTCAAAAGGAATTTTCGGCGTACTCGGAAAAGTCGAAATTTTGGTTTTATACAATATTTTTTTTTTGACTTTATTTATTTGGCTTGTTGTGGGGGTTAAGCTGGGGGTAAAAAAATGTTTCACATATTACACATACTTTGACTATGCGTGTGTGTGTGTGTGTGTGTGTGCGTTGAGATGTTAAGCGTTTGCCATAAATTCATTTAGTAAGGCAACACTGGTCATAAATTGTAAGCTATCGATTGGCGGAAATGCCAGCAACAACTCTGGCTTGGCAAAAACGCCAAAAGCCAAATCCGATAAAATAGTTGCATGCCCCAATATTGGGGCTCTGCCCCATTTTTTCTCAACATCCTTTCTGGTTGTTGCTGTAATTGTACAATAAATCACATTTCTGGTAGCTAGCACTATCTAGGGGGCATCTGGTAAAGGGTTTTTTTTTCATCCTCCCTTTGTATAATATGAGTATAAAACATGGCAACAATTTAGCCTGCAAATGAAAGCAGCGGCGGCGGCGGAAAGGTAAAAATGCGCGTGAAACGAAGCGGAAGTTGAACAAAATGGCGGAAATCAGAGCGCCATTTGATAAGTCATTCTGCTGTTGTTGTTGCCATGGCTATGAATGAATCCGAATCCAGTCTAGAAATGTTGCGACAATTTAAGCGTCATTGTGACGTACAACCTGAATAGCTCATTATGACCTTTTTTGGCCAGATCTTCCTGCTCACTCGGTATAAATTAACATTAATGATATTTCTTGTTGGAAAATTAATTTCTGGACTTTCACTTGCTACAGTTAAACAGGCTGAGACGTGCGCATCAAACATGCAACTAACGAATGCCCTGCCAGTTACTGAGACTCTTTTCCCGTCCTTGCACAACAACAACAACAACAGCAACACATTCCAAGTGGGTCAACATTGATTTCCGTCAGTTTGGCCATGGCCAACACTGGTAACGCTTGATGCGGTCCAAGCCGACCAAAGCCAACGCAGTTGAGGCTCATAAATATTCCAATGGCACGCGCTGGTTGCCGCTGGATGCCAAAAGTGGCAAAACGAGGCGACAAACTTGGATGGTAATGGTCTCTGGTCGCTGGTCTCTGCTCTGCGCAGCATTTGTTGCTGGCTGGGAATTGATTGAAAATAAATAAATCTGCACAAGCTGTTGCATCGGGGAGATGGCTCCAAGATGTTTCATAAAGCTTAAAGATGATGCTGATGATAGTTAAATAATTCATAAGTCGTGGCAGGTCAAGGCGAGCTGGGCAGCGTGTAAGATTGCAACGAGACTACTCCCAAAAGCTCCAAGCAGCAATTGACTGAACGAGATGAAAAGTGTTTTGGTATATTTTAGTTTATAGCTGGTGTTAAACTTTACAGTAGACATAAATTTTAGAATGATTAATGATGGATGCAAGACCACACAGCGCAAGGACAATTTTGGTGAATTGAAAATTTTTGGGTGCTCTAAGTTGGTTATGCGGTGACTGGAGGGACATGTGGTAGAAACCTTCATTTTCTCTGAAGAAAAAGAACAAACTCCTTTTTACATGGGGGTAAGGTCACATCAATATTTCTGACTATAAGCTTGCGGATAGACTCGCTTGAAGTAGTGCATCAATCTCCAGTTGACTAAAGCTCCATCGAGGTTTAGTATGGCATTATGTTAGGCAGCTAATTCAGGAAGAAAGAAGTGCCAGATAAAATACTGAAAGAATTTGCACATACGAGTTTTTCAGACTACGAATCACAACAAGATTCCCATTTTGTGGTACTAAAAGATTTAATTAAATATTTCCAATCGAATATCTGAGCTTCTGCGATATAAAAAGAAAATAACCAAGATGATAGTAGGAGTTGCAATGCGGCGCTTCACAGTAGGCATAAGGGCTTAAAATCGACATGAATTCCGTCGCAGCTGCGGGGATAAGGAATAAACTAAAAAACCTAAGCCTGCTATGGGACTGGGCATCACTTCTTGGGAAACACACCCTCCGTCTTTGTAAACCCATCTTTGACGATCTAGGCAGTCTGCCAAATCTGCATTTGCGGCAATTTCATCGAAACCTCAAAATGGCTCAGCCAGAAGAGAGACTTGGGAGATTAAGAATGCCCTCGAACATTCAAGATCTCACCTGCTGCCACGCCAGTTCTTCCCGTTTTTTTCTCTTCCTTAAACATAATTACGTAACACAATGGACCCAATGGTCTCTGTCTGATGTCAGGATATTGACTGAGAAGCCTAATTAACTAATTATGAGACTGCGCATTACTTCTTTGGAAACACACCCACCGTCTTGGTAAACCTTTCTTGGACGATCTGGGTAGTCTGGCAAATCTGGTCTTTGCGGATCTGGCCACTATCATCGAAGCTTAAAAGTTGTTCAGCCAGGAGAAAGAATTACAAGATTCGAAATGCCCTCGAACTGCCAAGATTTCACTTGCTCACACGCCTCCCCCAGTTCCTTTTCTCTTTCTTAAACAAAATTAGACAACACAATGGACCCAAAGGTCTCTGCTTAACTTCGATTAGACTGATCGTCTAACCAACCTAACCTCACCCACTAAGAAGATTTAGACAAGGTATAGAAGAAGCTCTAGGTAAAATAGAATATTGATTGATATGCCTACTGTACATTATAAAGGCTCAGGTCATTTTAAAAGTCAACCTCATATCAGAATGTATTCATGATTTCTAGGAAGAATGGCAGGAATTCCAACAACACAAACTCGAGCAGGGGGGTGCTTCAGCGAGAGAGAGGAAAATCTTCTTTAGTTGATGCAACCCGTTTGTAGTCTTAAAACATAACAAAGTCAAAAAAAATTCTACGCACTTGTTAATAGAATTAATTTGAAAATATGTTACATACATTTGATCGAACTTATTAAACCTATGGTACAGGTGCTATACTCGAAGTTGTGTTATTTCCAATATTTATATATTGAACAGATTTTAATGATCTATAATTTGTTGCATTCATCTCCGCCCTGAATAGCAGAATAACTTTAATACCAGACAAAGTTCACATTAAAAAAAGTAATCAAGGAATATGCATATTTTCACTTACGCCGGAATCTGTGGCCTCGATGGCCTTGCGACAGTGGACCAAACTATCATCCCGGAGGTTGTGGGTTCGAGTCCTACTTTCCACTTTTCTCTTATTTTTCCTGTCTATTATATATCCTAATCATTTACTGCATTTTCCTTTTGAGCTTTTTAAGATGAAGGTGTCTAATAAATCTACGTAATACAATATCTACGTCACTGCACTTAATTAATGTGTGTGTAATTTTATTGGTCTTTAAATATTGAATGCAAAGTTTGTGTGGTAAAGTCGTACGTTATATGGATTAGTTACTATCTGAGCTACGTTTGCTTAGCATAGCGGCTCCTCGAATACCACATCTGGCTCGATGCCATAGTACATGATACCATCTTTTACATAGCCCCAGGGCATACGTTTCGAGGTGAAACTTACACCAACATCCCCATTAGGGCCCACCACAATAGCGCCACCAGTGCTGCCAATGCGTCGTGTCATTTCCTTGCATTCCTGCTCTGCGGCATCTTTTGCCGAAAGACCCGACTTCATGTCAACGAGAATGCGCAGAGCCAGTGGAAAGCGCATGTTGGACTCACTATGACCAATTGGGCAAACGCCACCAATAGAGTCATCGGCATGGATACCGTAGCCTAAAATTGTGTCATCGCTACGGAGTCCTGGCCATTTGCCTGTTATGCCGCCCGTGGATGTGCCCACTATAATGTTTCCGTCTGGACCCATGGCAATAGCACCTACACTGTCACCATTAGGATCTGGGCGCTGGTCCTCACCAGCTTGCACCTGCTGCTTAAAATCCTGAAGGCCAATCTTGGCGTATTCAGTGACTAGAGACTGAGCCGGCAGCTTAGGAAAGCCTGAGCGGACCGCAAATTCTTGTGCAGCTATTGTAGCCATAAAATTGCGATGCTGATCTTCCATTAGCTTACGTGCCACCGATATGGGATGCATAATGTCTTGCAATAAGGTTACGCAACCCACGCGAAGATGACGACCCTCCACAAAGCTAGCGTCCATTTCTACCTCACCGGCGCTGTTCAGGCAAGAACCATAGCCAGCATTAAAATAATCATCCTCCTCCATGAACTTAATGGCCTCCTCCACAGCATTTTTGGTATCGTTTCCATCATTGTCTCCGTTCACAAGTGCATTCCAGCCACGGCGTAGAGCAGCCCTGATGCCAGACAATTTTCCTGGAATGCGTTCATCCGAAATATCACCGGCTCCACCGTGCACAATAATAACTGATCCTGGCATGTTGCAGACGATATACAGCAATAGATTAGGTATTCAAAAAACTTGTTTATTCGCAGAAGTATCACAGAAAACTTTTTAGAATTTACTCTGTACTGATTTTATTTGAGCATTAAACTCGTCGACTGCTTTGTTTAAATTTCGTATTTTATTTGTTGCTTTGTTCTTGACCTAGGTGAGTTGGGACGCTAACCTACCTACATAACATACCTACCTATGCCGGAATCAGGAGAAAATGTACAGAGAGCTATACAAAAATAGTTGGTGCTAAGAAACTTTGGTAAAAGAGGATGCAGAATAGACAAACTAGTTTTCAATTATATCGGGTTTTTCAATAGTGACGCTACAAAAGTAGACCGATAGCGACAGCAAGTGACGAAATATTTTTTCCCGCTCTCTTCACATTTCTCTTCAGTAAGGTTTGCCATTTCATCATGGAAAGATATACGATCCAACAACGAGTCGAAATTATTCAAATTTTTTACCGAAATTCGGAGTCAGTGGCCTCAACTTTAAGAGCGCTACCGCCAATTTGTGGTCGTCATAATTGCTCTGCCAGATCAACAATTGAGCGTCTAGTGGAAAAATTTTAGTCCCCAGGCACAGTCAGTGAGACAAAAAGGTGCCCGTATTGTCGAGAATATTGCTGCCGCTAGCGCATCAATTGGGGAAGACCCAAATCAGTCTCTCACACGTCGTTCTCAAGCGTTGGACATCCCTGTGACGTCATTGTGGCGAATTTTGCGAAAAGATCTTGGCCTACATCCTTACAAGATCAAATTGACGCAAGAACTGAAGCCGCTTGACCACCAGAAGCATCGGATGTTCGTGAATTGGGATGAGCAATAACTTGAAAATGATCCGTATTTTCATCGAAAAATCATCTTCAGCAATAAGGCTCATTTCTGGCTGAATGGCTTCATCAATAAGCTAAATATATTCCACACGTACTCCATGAGTCACCATTGCATCCCGAAAAAATTACGGTGGTGTGCGGTTTACGGGCCAACGGCGTCATTGGGCCGTACTTCTTCCGTGATGATCAAGATCGGCACGTTTTTGTGAATGGGAATCGCTACCGCTCAATGATAACCGAATATTTTTGGCCCGAATTAGATGATATGGACTTGGACAATATGTGGTTTCAACAGGACGGCGCCACAAGCCACACAGCGAATGTCACAACCGATTTATTGAAAACCAAGTTTGGTGAACGTGTTATCTCACAAAATGGCCCAGTCAATTGGCCGCCTCGGTCTTGAGATTTGACGCCGTTAGGCTATTTCCTGTGGGGCTACGTCAAGTCTATGGTCTATGCCAACAAGCCAGCGACGATTGATGAACTTCGTACGAATATCGAATGTGAAATTGCAGCAATATCGGCCAATTTATGCTTGAAAACCTTCAAAAATTGGGTTCAGCGTCTGGACTTCTGCAAGCGTGCCCGTGGTGGCCATGCAAAAGAAATCGAGTTCCATACATAATGGCATCGAATGTACTTTCACAGGAATAAAGAATTTCATTGATATCCAAAACCATAAAAGAAACTTTTGTAGCGCTCTTATTGAAAACCGCTTTAGATTTTGAGTACAAATCAGGCAGGAGGAGGAGCCCTTTAGTATCCATAAAAACAGTTGCCTAAAGTGTTGCGTTGCTTCAGCTCTTATCATCTCTGAGACCTAGATAGACGTCTAACTAGTTGGACATGTCTATACCGACTTCTTTGTAGTATTTTGGGCGTTCCCATCCTCTTAATATATAACGTTATAATCCTCTCCATACATCTTTAAATATGCCGCCTGAGTAAACAAAGTACTTATGACAATTCCAGTAAGCTCCAACGTTAACATTTCCCTCGTTTTAAATAAATATTACAAATAAAAAAGCTTCAATCCTTACTGAAGCACTTTATGTTTTACATTAATTTTAAGCCACAACTTAAAACCACTTATTCCCTGCTCCCTCCGACATGCAACAAACTGTTGAAGCTGCCAATGTTGCCCCCGCCCAGCCCAGCTTACTTACAACTGCAACATAATTTATGCAATTTTTATCTCTCAGCTTTTTGCTCATAATTTTGTACGCTGCTTACATATGCACACAGACACATATACATACCTCTATATAAACCAATATATACACATTTAATCATATATGTATCGTGTATATATAAAGCCAGTTTATTGAAGTTTTTAAGTTCCTTGCGGATTTTGGTTTCAGCTCTGCCCTTATTGCAATTTATTGATTTCATGTTTATCATCTTTTTTTTTCTCTCTGCTTAATGTATATTAATTTTTCATAATTTCTGTGCTTTTTGGGCGTTTATCGTTTATCGAGGCAGTGACAGCGTTGCCAGAGATACTTTAAATAAATGACGTTGTAGCAGATAAAGTTTGATGACGTTGTTATTGCCTTTAAAGGTTTAAGTTTCGCCCCAAAAATGGCTTGATGGAAGTTGGTAACTTGTTAGCCAGAGTCGTCATTTGATGCTTCATGGCATTCCAGTTTATTTTGGGCTGGCTTACTTGATCAATGTTTAAGCCAAGAAGTCAGCCAAGTCATCAATTGACTTTGACTTTTTGACTGCCTCTGTGCTATGTGGCATTGTACATATACAAGTAAGTACATATACGTATATTGTATGCTTTGGAGTTTATTGGCCAAGATTCCTTATTGGGATTGGGCCCCTATAATATTTCAATTAAATGCAGTCAACTGTATTGGCGGCAGCTCTTTGTGTCTACATAGTTTAGGTCAACAACTATTTGGTAGTTTTTATAAGACTTGCTCTAAGTAATGTTAAGGCGTACATTAATTTAGCAAAAATGTATGTATCTTAGTCGGCAGTGAAGGCTGTTACAGCCTTCGTTGGCAACAATGGTTTACGGATGGGACCAAAACTGAGCATGGTGTAGGTGTTGGAATCGTTGGACCCAACACCAGAATCTCTACCGCAATGGGCATCTGGCCCAGCGTCTTTCAAGCGAAGATTCATGCCATAGAGATCTGCGCCCTTAGTGTCCTTCTCAAGGGAACTAGGTTATTCAGATAGCCAAGCTACTATTAGTGCACTATCATTCTGGAGCATCTCCTTCAGGATGGAAAGAATGCCATAACTACTTCCAAACCCTGTCCGCCTGGAACAAAGTCGTGCTATGTTGGGTACCTAGACACTCAGGAGAGGATGGTAACACGATCGCTGACGATCTAGCATGAGAGGTTGCCTCCACAGTGACTACATCTCCTGCGCCGTTTTGTGGTATTGGTTGGTCCGCAATCAAAACCATGATAAACAAATGGGCTGCAGGAGATACTGGTTCTCCCTTCCGGGGCTTCGTCAAGCAAAAGTGCTTGTCAAACCTCTGGATGCGATCAAGACAAAAGGTCTTGGCAAAACGGACTTAAAGCTCCTGGTAGCATACCTATCTGGCCACCACACTATTAGATACCATCTACAGAAAATTGACCTATCGGACTCTTCAGAGTGCAGACTCTGTATAGAAGACGATGAAACCACCAGACATCTTCTCTGTGACTGCCAAGCGCTGGTATGGCACAGAGCCTGTCACATGGGAAAGGAACGTATTAGTCCCTTCCATCTCAGGCCAATACCAACAAAAGACCTACTGCTATTCATTCGGAAAGCGGAAAGTCTTTTGCTTTTACTTAAGGGTATGGTACAAAAGACCTTTTGGTCGCAGTGCCCCACCTCTCTGTAAGGAACCCTTTTAGGAAAGAAAATAAGTCTTGTTCCGTCAGCCTTGGGCCGTCAGCCAAAAGATATAACAAGGGGATCAACGTGTAACTACTTTGTGTGGTAATTGTGATACACTACTGGTAGTGCGACTATACTCTCCCGTGCAGACGGCTGGAAGCAGGTCCATGGCACGGTCATGTCTCTGCCTTGGAAGCTGACTAATTGTAGTCGGGCGATGAGAAGAACACTCTTTAAAAAATTACCCCAAGCTAAGGTGGAACACCATACGCCGATAGATGCATGACCGAGGGAGTGCTCGATCGCTAGTATGCGGACTCTGGATACCTGTCAACCTCCAGTTTTAATCCTTGACTTCCCACGGAATCTCGGGCCATCCCGTGGACGACCTCCCCGCCCCGAGTATTCAATATATTTATCGATACTTCAACTAATTCGGATGAGTTTGAAAACATCACCCAGGAAGTCTGCACAAGACCTCTCAGCTCACAGCACAAGCGCCAGTATGGGTAACCCCCGAAATGAACAGCGAAGAACTGTCAGCCAACCGGTACCTTTCGGTCCCGAAATGAGCATCAGCCACCGGCAGCCGATGTACCATTTCAGCCCGAGAAGAGCCCCATTCGTCAGACACTGCACCGCCCAGCGCTGGCATGGGACAGAGCCGTTGCGCATACAGAAGGGTCTCGAGTTCAACCACCTGAATCTGTTCAAGAACAACCGGTACTCCTTTAACCGAAAGGACAACTGCTTTTTCATCGGCAGCTCGATGTGTCGGCTTCTAGCTCCGAGGAAGAGCTCCTGGTTTCAGACAGACATATTCTCTGTGACTGCCCAGCGCTGGTATGGGACAGAGCCTGTCATATGGGAAAGGAACGGTTAAGTCCCTTCCATCTTAGGATCTTAAGTCATGTACCAACGTAAAGACCTTCAGCTATTCATGCAGACAGAGGAAAGTCTTTTGCTTTAATTTATGGGTATGGGATAAAAGACCTTTTGGTCGCAGTGCCCCACCACTTTGTGAGGAACCCTTTCGTGGGGGAAAAAAAATAAATAAGCCTTCCTCTAATATAAGTTAAGGTGCTCGTTAGCTTGAACAAAGTTTATGTATCTGTCTGTATAGACTTATTTATAAGTCTACATAAAAGATTGACATTCTAAAGTATAGCTTAAGGTCGTTGGGGTACTCTTGTAGTGCTGAGTATCTCCGATGGTATCCTGTTCTCTAACCTCCACGTTGTGCACCCTTGTAACCTGAGCAACCTTGATGAAGATACGGTAACCAGGCCGTGTGAAAGTCTTGGTCAGGGCTAACAAGAGAGGGAGCTCTAATTTTTTAGGTCATTCCAACATATGTACAGGTATAAGGGTGAAAGAGAGTACGCATTGAAAGTTGGATGAATTGCATCGTCAATCGACGGCAATCTTTACCTTATTTGTAGCGTCTGCTCGCCAGGTTAGGCGCGGCTGCAAGCGGTCGTCTGTCTCGGATCAAACGCCTCGCTCTACAAACGTGTTTTGCGTATCGTCCTTGGCCTCATCACCCATCGACTTTAGCGCCAATCGATGTTCAAGCATGGAGAGTAACAACAAAGGAAGCACTACTCCAAGAGGTTATCGTCTTAATACAAGAAATCCTCCTGCTTCGGCAGCTGGCAGCATTTTGGAGGTGCCAAATCCACGCGAAGACATCACGATGAATGCAACCAACGAGGCCCTATGCTCCACTGGGAGTCGTGGATGACAGAAGAAGAAGAAGGTCGTTCACGCTCTTCTTTGTGCAAACTTGCGCAAATAATTTCGGCAGTCGCCGCTATCCGATGATAAAGATTTGTACCGATCATTCTGCTTATTCTAACTTAACTCAACCTTCCCACTATCCTATTAAAAATACTATTTTAGAGTCATAGTCCTGCACAAAGCTGATCAGAGAGTACCTTAAAGTCGTTCACGGTCTACTTTGAGCAAACTTGCCGAAGTACTTTTTTAGGCGTTAGCGTCTTAACCTGCTTAAGTTATTTTTAAACCAATTTCCAGCCTTCAACTTTTAATAAAGTTGTTGCAACAACATTTTCAACTTCACAAAAATTAACAACAATTTTACCCGAGTTATCCGCTTTTATTTTGACTTTAATTGAAAGTCTCGGAATTGTCAAAAAATGCAATTAGTTCTAATTAGTCGAGTGCCAGCGGAACAATGTTGGAAATTTTTGGAGAGTGGAGTGGCAGCATACGATAACCCCTTGTTGCTTGCAACAATGTCACTTCATTAACTTTAGGTGGCTGTCATTGTTTTTGTTGTTTTTGTTCTTGTTGCAGTGGTTGCAGCTTATCAGTTCGGTTGGCATTTCCAGAGTGCTCCCCTGCAGTGTTTTCTTTTCAGAGTTGCTTTTTTTTCCCGAATTTGTTTTGTTTTTTGTTCTCTTTTTATCGTGCATTAAACCCAGAAACAAGTGCAATCTCTGTTAATCCCCTTGATACAAACGGAGCCGCCACAGAGAGTCCCAAACATTCGATGTATTTTCCCCTACCCCGCCCCAAGCCAGTGGCAGTTGCAGTGGAAGCTGCTGCCCCTTGCACTTTGAACTTTGCGCGCTCTGAGGTTTCGCCTTGAGAAATTTTTATTTTAACCGAAATTGTTTTTCTACCCTTTTTGGTGTTGTTGTTTTTTGCTCTTTGCTCCGGTCCCCCCTCCGCTCTTGCTATCTGCCGCTTATTGCTGCTGTGGCAAGTATGTAATTGAGTGTTGTACAATAGTTTTTGTTGAAAGCAGAGCGTAGAGTCGTCTCTGGAGGAGCTCTCATTGTACTTTTGCCGCACCTCTAATTGAGGCTAATGAACTTGCCACCGCAGGTAGCATGTACTCTACCAATACAAATACAACAAATATAAATACATATTCAACCAATGAGTATTATGTAATTTGCTCTTTATGAGACTTTTCAAGAGTCTTAGGCCATTTGTTCAAGGACTGTGAAAAGTCCTTGGAACTACCACAAATTGCATTCATGGATATTTTTTGAGCTAGTTGTGAAACTGGAGCAGACTGTTTTTTTGGGTGTTGGGGAATAAGTTTGAGTTGAATTATACTTGACAAACTTAGTTAAAGTAATAGGGATCTCGAGTATATTTTTTTTAGGTACTTAAAAAGAGTTGCAGAAGACTTTGTTTACTCAAATCATCGACACCTTGGCGTTTAAGTTTTGGGATACTTTATTATGTTCCAGAACACTTGAGCGTAAAATTATATAAAAATTAAGGAAAATTTGTAAGTTAATTTGTGAAATAATTAATTTTTAAGAGTTATAGTTACGGAAAACAATGGAGTTCCTGAGGCTTAATGCTCCAGTTAGGAGTCAAGAGAACATAGCATAAGTAGTAGTAGTAGTGAGTACCTGCAATTAGATGCTGTGGTTTTCTGGACTGGAAAGAGATGCTACATAAGCTGTTCTTTCTTCTTGCACTGCGCGATTTAAATGGGATCTAATTCCCTCTTCTACTTTACTTTGAGAGACTTTATCTTATAAAATTGATTTCCTTATATTTCCTTATACTCGTAATGTTGCTTTTTTTTTTCATGATGGAAGCTGATGCATATTATAAGGAACTTCACCCAACGTATTAGTGACACGGATTGGTGTATAGCTATTAGGTATTCGAAAAAGTTCGGTTACTAATTATCGTTAGATAGCTCTTAAATATAATATTTCTGGTAATTTAAATTGGAAGTAGCCAAGCTAAAGCTTGTTTGAAATGTGACATTTGGGGCTTTGTTTTGTATGAAGGCATTATTAAAATCGCATTGTTCTGTGTGAAGTCAATGCTGTAACCAGAAAAACAGCAGCGAAGGGGCTTGCTCACTGTCGAACTAATAAGAAATGCTGTTTTGGTGTGATTTTAAAGGAATTTTTTATTATGAGCTTCCAAAACCTGGTTAAAGGGCCCTATTTTCCACTACGAGTAACAGGACATGAGAAGAAAACCTGGTCAAACGATTAATTCGGTTCTCTACTGTCAACAATTAACGAGATTTTACCAAGCGATTTACACACTTCTTTAATGAGCCGGCAGAAACAGAGAGAGCTTGGCTGGGAAGTTTTGATGCATCCACCATATAGCCCGGAACTAGTAACTTCAAATTATAATTTTTTTAGATTTCTGCAGAAGTCTCTTAATGGTGTAACTATAAATTCCGTGAAGGCCTGGCAAACACACTTGGATCAGTTTTTCGCTTATAAAATCGAAAGTTCTGTAAATATGGAATTGTGGTTTTAGCCCAAAAATGGCAAGAGATTATCGTTCAAAACGGCACACAATTCGTTTAATAAAGTTAGTACCAAATAAAGGTAAACTATTTTTTCTTTTTGGCCAAAGTAACCGAACGTTTTCGAATACCTAATATTATTGCACCTTTCTTTTATTTGACTTTATATGCATTATTTGTATGATCTATAGCTCAATGGATCACATAATCTAAGCAGGTTGAATACATCAAGGGCGCATCCTAAATTCTTGGAATTTCATAAACATGTTAATCAGATCCCTGACATGATTGGATTTATTATTATGTTCTGACTTTCAAAGCGATTTTTTTTGTGATACTATCCTACTAAGGATTAATCTAACTATTCCATATCCGTACCACACCAACTATTTGTTGTGCGCCAATGTAATTTTTTTCGTGCTTAGGTGCTTGCTACGGTATGCTTTAAGCCTACAATATGCGCATTTCTAATTTGGCGTGACGTTACATCTGTAAGACACTATGAGACAAATAACAAAAAGAACAACATTTTCAAAAAGTTATTATTCTTCTTCTTCACAGAAACAGCCTGATTGAATTTATTTTTATTTTTTATTTTGATTTTTTTTAAGCAGATCTTTTACAAATAGGTTTATTATTATTTAAAGTTTTCTTATTTTGACATACTTTTTATTAAGAGACATCTTACGCAAAATATTTCGTAGTTATGAGTACATTTACCTAGAAAAAAAATTGAGCACTGGCATCTCTATTAAAGTTTTCAGAACCACCGAAAAAGTCGGAAATTAAAAATCTGGTTGGGCTGGCCGCCATTTTGAAATACTTTTCAAAACATTTTTTTAACTCTGTTGCTATCAGTCATATAAAAAACTTATTGGAAAAAATATGTGACTCAATTAAGAAGTTCGAAATTCATATTTTGAGCAGTAGAACACATAGTTTACTTTTTTTTGCATTATTTAATAAAAAAGTTGTAGATTTCGTAAAAACAAAATATATGATTTGTTGTTGTTATTTCTGTATCTATCCCAAAAAGTTCAAAAATTGAATATGAGAAATTGTGAGAACATTGAAATTTGGCATTCGATTTTATTTTTATTGGTGCTGAAAACATTAGGATAGATAGATTCCTGAGCTTAATTTTTTCCCAGATCGTGTTTCCTGAGTTAAATAGAAATTACTTGGCCCACTGATGTCCAATAGTGCCTTGAAGCAGTTATTGAATTTTTGAAAATAATTAAAAAATTAAAAGCTTTTACACTATTTAAAACATTTTTTGGTAGTTCCGAATAAACACAATAAGTTATAGAAGATTTCAATGTTTATCAAAGCTTTAAAATATACTTTATCTTTGATGTGGTTTTTGTTATTTATTTTGCTGCTGCTAATTGTCAGCAAAAATTGTTTTTCAAAATACCACAACAAATTATAAAATCAGATTTTTTTTTACTATAAGAGCTGTTCCGAAATGATGAAATAAAATCAAAATCAAAAATTTCATAAGCGACTTACTTTTGACTTAAGTCCTTTGGGACCTTTTTAAGATTTTCTGACCTTACAGGTAAACCAACATTATGAAAATTTAAACTTAATTTTTTAATTAAGGAGCCGTAACGTACATTAGATGGTTAAGAAGGACTTTTCCTAATCAGACAAAAATTTGGGATGTAGGGTTCTAGTTATATGGAAGGATGCAAGATGAACAAGCAATTTTCCAATTGAATATATCCCTGTTTGTCCAAAATGTTACATTACCTCTAGGTAGGGAAAAAATTACACTATCTTGTTTTCTTTTTTGGCTTGCAGCATATTTACTAGAGGAAGTAAACTCAAAAAAATTTTCGCACAGGTAACACAAAAAAAAAGAATTTATTTCTCTCTGGGATGTTCACTTTGCCTGGCATAAATGCAAAATGGTAAAAGTGCAGTCAGGGTTAAGGAATTATTATATTTTTTTTTAAAATAAATGGTATTATTTTTTTACTTAAAATCTTTTTTTTTTATACAAAAATCATGCATTTAGTAGTAGAAGTAACGTGAAACCTAGGGAAGTTCTCCCTCCTACATTTTTCATACTGTGCGCCTAAAAAACTATTCTGGCCATTAAAAATTAATGTTTTTTAATGTTTTAATTAGCTTAAAAACACGTATGTTTAATAACTTTATTTTTTAAATTAATAAAGCCATTTGAATGCTTTAAATTGATTGATTTTTTGTTTATGCCAATTTTATAATTTTTTATTATATACCAACAAAAACACCCAGACAATAATTCATTTTGTATCTTCTTATAATATTATGTACACTTTGTGGCAAGGATAAACACAATAATAAAAACATAAAAAATAAATAAAATAATAAAATGAAAGAGAAGAGAAGTGAAAAAAATGTGTAATTAAAATGCTACAATCATTCACTCAATTTGATTATTAATATTGCGCAAATATTTGCATTGCATTAAAAATGGCAAACGTTGCAAAATGGCGGCGTACAATTATTTGCCACAAAGTGGTTGGGGCAAGCAAGGAGTAGGAGGAGATTTCATAACTATTTTATTATTGGATAGTTCAAATGTTCTCGGGTGAAATGTTAATTTCCGTGGACATGGCGGCAGACCAAAAATGTCAGAAATTTTCGCAATAAATGCAATCAAAACAATGAAAACGCGTTTCGGAAAACTTGTGGGAATATTTTATATTGAATTTTTCATGGAAAATCCTATGAGTAAGTGTGCGTGTGTGTGTGTCGGTGTGAGTGTTTGTGGCTAATATTTATTTAAATACATATTTTGCTGATGTTTAACATAGTTGCATTTATTATTGCAACATTTGTTCTTGTTGTTGCATGCATTTTAATTGACATTTTAATAGCATGTCCGCCATTTTGCATAAACTATGACATTGTCGTTTTTGTCAAATGACAATCGTATATAAGCTAGTACATAAAATATATAGAGGGGCGTTTGGAACTCTACTCTTAATTTGTAGTTCCATGCAGAACTACTAAAACCAACAACAACAAAGAGTTGTACTTTATTGACCCACATTCAAGTCTGTCGGAATATAAAGCCCAAGTTGAGTCCAAACAAAACCATTCAAGCACCCTCAAAACACAAATGAAATTAAGGCCATAAACCTTCGACAACATGGCTAGTAATGACCAAACCGTGTGGGCGTTGTGGATCAGGTTCTTGGGGAGTTCTGGGGTTATTGGTACTCCTTGAGTCGGCTTGGTCAGCATTTGCGGGGCGCCTTTTTGTTGCAAGTGGGTCAAATGTTTGGAGTCTCTCCTTCGGGCTCTAAGCTGCCATTTCCAGTCAAATCAGTGTCAAATGAGTCAAAACAATTCAATTAGATATACAACAAGAACAAGAACAAAAGCAACAACAACTACTCCTATAGCAGACCAGTGCCAGACATCCAGTCACGTTTGCAAAGTAAGCGCCAATGCATTTTATAGCCGGTCCAAAATTTTTTTTCTAATACTCTACCAGGAGGCATATTAACTTTATTAGACAATGAGTCATTTTTATGTATCATAAAAATTTAAGCGCTTTAGTTTCCCCTAAAATAAATAACATCAAGTGAAGCAATTTTATAGCCGTGTATGTCTGAACACCTGGAAGTCGGAGGTCGTAAACTTTGGGAACATTTACGATAGAAACAGCTTGAAGTGTAGTTTGTCAAACTGCATTAATAAACCCATTAACCCAGTTAAAAAAAAAAAAAAAATATTATACTACTTAAATTCCTCGTTAAAATCGTCAAGTAAAAAAGTTATGGATTCTTCAAATCAGCTCGATAAATTAAAAATCTATCAAAAATTTACCTTTTTTAAATACGTTTATGTGTTAGATCTTAAACTGAAGCATCTAATTGGATAAAGAACAAAAGACGGAACTCAACGATTTAAAAAATCTTGCACATAAAATCATAGTTGAGAATTTCATTTCAGAAAAATTTAGTTTTAAAATATAACGAGCTACAGATTCTCTTGTGGAACAAATAAGATATCCATTTTTAGTATCGAAACTTGTCTAACTTTATTATATAGAAACCGTTCGGTCAAAACTAGCTTTAAATACAAGAAAAAACAAAAACCTCAAAATATTTAGGTGAAATTAATTACACTTTGGGCCGCTCAACCCCGCAAAACAAAATATCGTTTTCTGGAAGTATGTTAACAAGTAAATATTCAAACGGATGCTCAAACAGAAATATATCCAACAATACTTCTGATTTATTTTCTGAAACTCGTACATCATTATAAAAATATTTAACAAGTTTATTCACATTTTCGTTTCGCTTAATTTACAGAATTATTGGAAGAAGAAAAAATATATTATCTTTTCCCAAGATTAAGATCAATTTTAAGAATATTTAAATTAAAAAAATGGCGGACGTAAAGTCGGGCGCGGACGACTTTAGGATACCCTGTACCACTAGCTTGTAATAAAGTCCGATTTCTTCACAAAAAACCAAAAACAGAAGAATTTTTAATCAAAAATTTGCTTTTTGACCGATTGTTCCTATGGGAGCTATATGATATAGTCAACCGATTTCAATAAAATTTGACACAGTGCTTAAATACCTTTAAAAAGATATGAATGCCAAATTTATTTCAAATATCTTTACAAACAAACAAAAACACATCGAATTTTGTATAAAAAACGTGTTTTTGGACCGATTGGTCCTATGGGAGCTATATGATATAGTCAACCGATTTGGATTAAATTTAGTACAGTACTTAGGAACTATAAAAAACTCACGAATATCAAATTTGGTCCCAATATCTTAACAAACAAACGAAACACAACAAATTTTGTTAAAAAATCGATTTTTTGGAAGATTGGACCTATGGGAGCTATATGATATAGTCAACCGATTTCGATCAAATTTGGCACATTGCTTAAGTGCTCTAAAAAATTTCCAAACGCCAAATCTGGTTACGATATCTTAATTAAAAAACGAAATATAGCGAACTTTTCTTTAAAAAAGTTATTTTGGCCCATCGGTTCTATGGGAGCTATATGATATAGTCAACCGATTTTGATCAAATTTGGTACAGTGATTGGGAACTATAAAAAACTTTCGAATACCAAATTTGGTTACGATATCTTTATAAACAAACGAATTATTCATCTAAAACGCTTTTTTTTTGTCGAGGTCGTCTCAAACACCCCTATGGGAGCTATATAATTTAACCCCGATATCAAAAAAATAAAATAAACTTGCCTCCTATGGAATAATATGGGATCTAATGTGAAAGTTTGGTAACTCTAGCTCTTACCATCTCTGAGATCTAGGCGTTCACACGGACGGACGGACGGACGGACAGACGGACGGACGGACAGACGGACAGACGGACATGGGTATATCGACTTCTCTATTCACCCTGATCATATTTTAGGTAACTTTGGGGTGTCTCCGACGTCTCCTTCTATATGTTACATACATTTTCGGCTTGCACAAACTTAATATACCCTTGGACCATACGGTACAGGGTATAAAAATAAAAATCAAATATCCTAAGTCATTGAAACAATCTTGTCTAGAATTTGATGGTACTCACCAATTTTGAATTCAAGGTCTATTTCAGAGACCCAAAAACATGCAACGACAATGTTGACCTTATTTACTCGCCATAACTCATAACTAAGGTTCGTTCCATGCCGAACGTGCTGGAATTTTTAGACCTTGAACTACGTAATCGAGAAAAATGGTTATGCTAATTGCTGAAGCTAATATAGTGTAAATATTAATATTATATATAGGTTAGGATTACGCTGGCCGGCCACAACAGAGTGCAGCCTAGCATAGACCTTTTGGTCCTTAGCTGTGCCAGATTAATATTATATATAAGTCTCCTCAAAAAATTAAAGAGATCATGATTAGAAATCTTAAAAACGAAGTTTTTGAAGATTATGTTAGAGCTTTGTCGTGTTTGGACTTTTGGACCAAAATAATCGTCGTGCTGAGATGTACCTTGAATTTCGAAATAAAGAAAAATGGTAAAGCATTTTTTTAAAGCTATATCAAAGCTGCCTTCCCAAAAATACTTGGAAAACATGTAGAAAAATGTTAGAAACCTTAAAAATTCGATTTTTTGAAATTTATGTAAAACTTTTGGATTTTTGGACCAAACCATTTAGAAAAATCGCCGGAGACTGGAAATCCAAAAAGAATGTTTTGGGGTTATTTAGGGTTAAGTCAGTAATCTGCAGAAACATTGTCGGTCCAATGTTGTAATCGTCAAAATTTAAATTTATGTTTAAGGTGTTCTTTATTTCAAATACCTAAAATTTTAACTAATTTTCAATCATTTGTAAACACATTCTACTATCGAAATTCGAAATATACACTACAGAGAAAAATATGGTAAGTATCGAAGCATCCTCAGAATTTAAATGCTGAAAATTTGTTTTCATTTTTTACTTCCCTTAAAAGAACCGGTCGAACCCTCACTTTCTCTGTAGACAGGTCTGTTTACATTTCATAAGGAAGTCGGGTGAACACGGAAACGTTTCCCAGCGGATTTTTGATTTAACAATTATTATTTTGAATATTATATCAGCACGAAATATTATTGTTACAAAACTGTGACAACTTACAAATAAGAAGCGAAACAGACCCCGTAAACCGCTTTCAAGTTCTTACAAAAAAAGCGAAACAAATCCCCGTAAACCGTACTTAAGTTCTGAAGATTTTTAAGAAATGCTGAAGCTAGTAAAAATCGGTAAGAGGAGTGCTCCTTTATATGGCTTTTTTTTACTAAAAATAAAGCAATAATTTTCGAATTAGCTCCAAAATAATCAAAATCGAGAAATAGGCCTTGCACGTAGATTAATTTACTTGACAAAAAATCATCATACCGATCTGAAATTTTGATACAATGTAGCTTTTTTAATGCCCTAAACAACACAAATAAACTGGATCTTTCCAGGGTTTGTTTAACGTGACATGTAACTGCAATGTTCTTAAAATCACGGAGTCCGTGCACTCGGATTTGTTTCGACAAATGAACGGCCGTTTGGTAAATATTTCCGCCGGTACCAATACAGAGGATACTTCTGCTTGGTCATGTCTCCACTCTTGGTTTGAGCAGAGGTCTATCTAAAATCTCTGACGACCTCTGGGTCTCGGCACCCGATTAATATTGACGCAACGCCTCGCCAAGCAAAAACTTTACCCCCATTTGGGTAGTAAGCCACAGCCCCCATGTTACCTCCGGAAGGGCCGTACCCAGCTGGTCAGCACAGAACAAGTTCTGTGGGGCTTCTGACCACCCAAAACGACACAACTTTCAATTATGAGAAAATCCTTCCGAATTCACCTCACTTTTCTATCAATTTTATTTATTCATTTCAATTTTAAATCAGTTCAGCCAAACATCCGTTCTTTATCTTAATCTTAGTTAATCGTAGTTTGAAAAAAAAATTTTAAAATTTGTTTCAAAAACGATTTAAATTATTTTTAATTTTTTTAATTTAAATATCACTCTTTCTTTTCTCTAAAATAAGTGATCAACTTTAACAACTGCTTTGATACTTCCCCCCTCCCAAACTTTTATTTTCGAATATTTGCACTCGGTGCACTGCTAATTGAAAATTCTAGACACTCGTTGATTGACCGTCTGGTTTTGATTGACGAACATGCAATTTGCAGTTGTGGGGGGAATTGGCAAGTGCCTTGGCATGTGTCTACTGCCATGTAACCCATGTAACTATATACTATCTATATACTATACCATCCACAATGTGGGTGCAGACACAAAACAAACAATTGAAGAGCGGACTGTAAGTACTTACTACAATACAAACTAGTCGGGGAGAGGCGCCCCAAGCGCCTATTGTAAATATTTGCAAGCCATGCAAAACAATTCTTCCAAATTGACCAACAACGACAACAAATTGGTCACGATCGTTAAGCAGCAGACAGCAGACCGCAGAATTTTGTGGGATAGTGTGGGGGTCTCTGTATCGATCAGTGACTGTTCTTTGTGCCCTGGGGTCGTCTACTCCTACTACTACATGCAACATGCAACTGACGTGGGGGCAAGTTCAATGTGTTTGCCATTTGGCGGAAGCGCCGCCAGTTGTCAGGCGTGTCTATTTAATGGATTTTTAGGGCGCCCACAAGAGGCAACTTATTGGCAGAGGAAGAGGCATCCCCCCTTGGACAAACACATTTAGGAACATGTGTGGGTGGGTGTAGTCTAACTGTTTAACTGCTTTACCGTTGTACTCTGCTGCTGCTTGTTTAAGTCAAAGTACATGGTACATACTTACTAGATGGTACATAGAGGAGGAGGAACTCTTCTCTCTGTCGTTCTGGGTGTCTTCTAATGACTTGGTTGCACTTACCTGGAAAAATAAGAGAGAAAATTGTTTGTTGTTAGTTGCAGTTGTCAAATAGACTTTTACCTTAATGTTGGTTATTTGTTTGTGTGTGTGTGTGTATTGCAAAGTTGCAGTGGCAACTTCCCAAGTTTATGGCTCACAAATGTGGACATTTATGGGAATTGTGTTTTGAATTTGTTTAAAAGTGCGTAAGTCGGTGCATAGTTCTTCATTTTCTAGAAAGTTCGTGATTTCGAAGCCATCAATATAATAATGAAAAAAAAACTTTGAAAGTTATTTTGAAAAGTCAAAAATTAAGTCAAAAGTTAGGCAAGTAGATTAAGGCGGCAGTTGGAACTTTGCCTACCAACACACTTGAGCCAAAAACAGGAGTTTAATGATATTGATTATGGGAGTAAGTGATAAGGATATTGAAAAGACAGGAAAAATTAATAAAATAAGAAAATTGGAAAGTTCCGTACCATGCTTAACTTAGGATTCGAACCCACATCCTCTGGGATAATAGTTTATCGAGGCTGCTAGTCAAAAGTTAAGTATATTTTAATTTATTGGACGAAAGCATAGCACTAAGTGGGTCAAAATCGATAGCATAGGTCGATCTCGAAAATAAAGATTCAGGACGGCTTTAGTTTTCTTGTAAATTAATAATTTTTATAATCGAAATTATTGGCACAAATTTACGTGAAGTAAGCGGAACGTGCCTTCTAAAAAATTGATAGAGTCGAAAAACATGGGTCAAGCTGTAAATCTGGACAAGACGACATACCTGCTGTATGCAAGTAAGAACAATACACCACGGGTAATAGATAGCTACAACCTCGAAGTTGTAAAGGATTTCGTGTACTTGGGAAGCAGTATTAACGACACTAAATTGACATCAGCATGGAAATACGTCAATGAACTAATCCTGCTATACGGTGTTACTTTTGCCCAAGTAATGAATTCAAGAGTAAAGTCCTTTTTCGACCCACAAAAAATAACCCTTTACAAATCCCTCATCATACCCGTGCTCCTTTCTCTATGGAGCTGAAGCATGGGCTTTATCATCATTCGATAAGGCGATTTTAGGAGCTTTCGAGGAAAAAATTTTCCGAGGTATCTTCGAACCGATAGATATGGATATTAACTTCCGTATTCGAAACCACGAGCTCTATGAGCTATACGGTGAAACTGATCTAGTTCGGCGCATACAACTACAACGTCTGCGCTGGCTAGTTCACGTTTCACGAATGGATGATAATGCTCCAGCCAAAAAGGTACTCGAGCGGAGATCACTGCAAGGTCGAGGAAGACATCGCCTCTGCGATGGAAAGATCAGGCAACGGAGGGTTTTCATAGCCTGGGGATTGCCATATGGAGCCAGCAAGCATAAGACAGAAACCGCTGGCGTAGGATAATTTCCGGGGCCAAGACCGATAACCGGTTGTAATGGACACAATAGTAGCAATTTTTGTAATTCAAAATCAAATTGTGTTAATTTAGATTTTAATATTTATACGATAACGATAATAGTTAACGATTGCTAAGAGTTCCATTGTAAATCTATTTTTTTTGTCAATAATCGGATGCAAAATATTTTTCTTAATACCCTCGAACTTTTTAATAATAAACTTTGGTACACAGAATATCTTTCTACTGTGAATTTTTTCTGAGTTTTCTTAAAAGATTTAGTAAGCTTTTATCTTCTAATAACGAATTTTTGATCGGATATCTTTTTTTAACGAATATTACAGCATTAAATTAAACCCATATTAGTTCCAACTCGACATTTTTTCTCTCGCACTTGAATTAAATTTCATAATTAGAAAAAAAAAACATTTTGTGGAGGACTTACAATAACACAACCACATCCAAAAAAATGTGGTGATCTTGAAAAGAAGCTTATGCTTCCTTATTTCGACGCGCGGTATCCCAATCCTATAACAGAATTGGTAAAACGATTCTGAGTTTTAACCTAACCTTAAAAAATATCTCAAAATTTAATCCGACAATGTTTTTTATATGATTTTGAGATCGCTTAGCTCGATTCCGATATCAAAAATACCGCAATATGTATTGTTTCTAAGATTACAAAAAGAAAACCTTGTTTTGTGGAATTTTTTGACGTTATATGAGTAACTTGACGTGATGTGGTTTTTTAACCTCGAAATCGGATTTAACGATCCCAAAAACATATAGAAAATATTGTGTGATCTCTGAACCAAAAATGAAATTTTCCTTTTTGTGAAGCTGAAACATAACTTGAAAATACACCCAATTCTATTTTTACAAGATCATTTTTCACGATTTTAAAATAAGACGGTCCGAAAAATAAATTTTGTGCACAATGCAATCGATTTAGCACGGTTAAAAAAAGCTCAAATGAAAGATCAAATGATTGAAATTTTATAGATAACTATTTTTATAAACTTTAATTTTTAGGAATCACTAATTTATTTTTATAGCAGGTTAAAAGACATTTACTTCATTTTTTTTTTTTTGGAAGTTACCACAGTATTTAATTTATTTTTTGAGATCGGTTGTCTGACTATGTTTTCCATAAAAATAACTACAGCACGGTTAGTTTCCGAGAAACCCTATATATAGTTTTATGAGATTATCAAGAATAAAACCCATTCTAATAGCGGACTGGGATTCAGCGCCCTGAAATACATTAGAAGACAGATCACGAATTTTTTTTAATCCAATAACACTGCAGGAAAGAAAAATAAAAATCACGATCATCGTGAGTTGATACCATAGAGGGAATCAAAAAATAAAGTCTTTTCATTTATTTCGATTTCAAGTAACGAGTAGCAATAAACCGGAGAATGTATTTGGATCCTTAAACAGTTGATAAAAGCAGTTATATGTATAAGAAAAATATAATCCAATCCAATTAAAATTTTTTGAAGACACTAAAAAAACTAAAAATTTTATATTTTCTGAATAATGCAGATTAGGTTAGGTTACACCGGTACACTCCACCCATAGGAGGAGTCACACATACATGCATGCATAGTCTTAGTGGATCCGGAATTTTCAATATGGCAAACCAATTTTCTGTTCTATAGTATTTCGCTATGAGAACGTTCGACTTTATCGCTTAATGGGAAGATATTTTTTAATATTTGTGTTAATAGTTTTCAGAGGTGTAGTAAATCCTTAGAAGAATTGCACGTTAAGATGATAGACAAAAAATTTTTAGTATTTTTCTTTTCTTAAATAGAAGCTAGAAGAAACTACAGTCAAACCTGCCTTAAGCGAATTGTAACAACATTTACTATAGTGACGGTGAAGATTTCTTTTACTGAAAGTCGTTAAAAAGTTATCAAATAAGCAATACACTTGCGAAAATTCATAAAATTCATAAAATTCGTTGTAAAGAAGTTAGTTATAGGAAAATTCGATTCTTTCCTACTTTATTATGGCTTCAGTCATACAACAACATAATGAATCCTTATAGGCCACATAACAACTCTTAAAGTTAATGATGATGATTTCTTTTAAGAGTATACCACTCATTAGAAACCCCTGAAGAAATCGCAGATATCGTAAAATAAAAGTTCTTACTTAAAATAGCTCAGCATATCTCAGCGTTCATCAAAATGCTATTGACATTAGACAAAAGCTATTAATCTTCATTTATAGCTATACAAGTCCCAATAAAGAGCATCTTTTGGTCTGCCCAAGTACGAAATCTACAAATTTATCTATCCTTTAATATTCTCTTTGATGTTTTTTTTATAGAGCAATTTCTACTTTAGTGCAATTCCCCCAAAGCCTTTACATAGTATAAAACCCAGACAAGCATAAAATGATTATAGTTCTTGGCAAAGTGCTAAATTCTCGCTTGGTTAGTAGTGCTCCGTGGCCACCCAAAGCTACAAGACCAATTAAAGCCCGAACTTGTGTTAGCCAGTGATCAAATGTGGCCAACACTTCGTTGGTTAGTTGGCAGTCGCCCACACACTCGTACATAATTTAAAATTTAAATACCTTAATGACCATAATCCGGCTTCATTAGGTCTTAAGCTTGAGTACTGAAAATAAATTGCTTCTTTAGCCTTTTCAAGAAATCTGTTCGCAAATGATTCAAAATGGCTCATAGGCTGTTGCCACTAACTAGAAAAATGAAACTCGGGCCAAAAGTTGCGTAGGAGTTGTGCAACTTGCAACTTGTTGAGTCATGTGGCATTTACACACCAACTTTTTTGGCCTTCAAGCAAAGGTTGCACACGTATTCATAAAGCAAACGAATATATTCATTCGTATGTGCATTCGAATGTGCCATCAATCAAGCCATAAACTGCATCTGGGCGTTGGGCATTTGTCATTTTTTGCCAACAAACAGCAACTAGCGAGTTTTAACGCACTGCGGTCAACGCAGGCGTCACTTAAGCGTTTCACATTCAAAATTGTTTACCTTTGCAAGTGGCACGTTGCATGTTACAAGTTGCAGCATTTTTGAGGCTTGTACGTTGACAGACTTTAATTATGTTTCGATTTAATGTAATGCATAACTGTCAGCTTAAAATGCAAGTAACTTTCACATAAACAATGTAAGTCAGTTTCGAGTTGATTTTAGCAATTGTAAAGAGACTGGCAACAAATTGTTGCATAAATAAATAATGATAAGCCTTGGAAACATATAACATACAACAACAACAACAAACAGGGCGCAGTCTGACTAAAATCTCTGTTCCGTTGCTTTGCTGTAAATGACTTCTTTGACTTTGTTTTTTTTGGTATCATGTTAGCTTGCCACATATTTAAGTAATTTGCAACCTTATGTGCCCCCAGCGTGGGTGTTTTGGCCCCTGATAAATGGCACACTTTGCAGCTGAAATGGTTTTTAATCAAGCGAGAGGCAATTAATTTCTAATATGTGAGCTCCCCCGACATGTGAGGTCTTCTAAATTGGCCAATTATTTATTATGCTCTCGAGATGGTTATTGTTATTATAAATGGCTTAAGAAAATTGTAACGTCTGTAT